>JAODLL010020322.1:0-26084 GCA_026546735.1 Forbesichthys agassizii | reverse complement strand
AGAGGACACACACTAGTAAAGGACTTCCTGTTCAGAAGAGATGAGAGGGAGAGAGGGAGAGAGAGAGAGAGAGAGAGGGCAAATTAACTAGTAGTGGTTGATTTAGCTGCTGGTGGTTTAGCTATATCTGGAGTGTGCCATCTATAGCTTTGGGAGCGGGATGTGCTGCCTTCCCTTTTTTATACAATCTCAAATGACGATATTGGACAACTATTTGCCAACACATTCCTCAAGTATTTGTAGGTATACCTGCATTTATTTTGGGGTTGATGTTTTTTAGAACCCCCGCCTCCTTTAACCCCTTATTAGCTACTTAATGGTCTGCTCCATGACAACTGATGACCACTAAAGGTGATGTCATCGTGATGAGCTCAAATCGGCTTTGGCAGCATGCTGTGTGTGTGTGTGTGTGTGTGTGTGTGTGTGTGTGTGTGTGTGTGTGTGTTGGCATAGGGGTTAAGAGCGGTGCACACACACACTTAATAAACATTATTGCTACACACTGGCAAACAAACCCAAATCACATCAACACAAACAAGATGGACTCCCATCATGCATTTCACTCACTCTCGCAAACCCGGCTGCCAAGAGATTAAAATGCACACACACACACACACACACACACAAAGTAGGAAACCTGTGGGGGAATCGTCTCAACTACAGAGTCATCAACAGATGTGACATGGAGGTCACATGACCGTATGGTAGCCCAGACCGGCTGGGCTCTAGCCATGATGTAATGGTGCACGTGCACGCGCATCCCATCTATGCAACAGCATGACCTCAGTGTGCAGTGGACAGACTTTGACATCAGCTTTCCACCATGGCAACCGTTGTCCTATTGGTTTAGAAAAGAGACGTGGTGGAGGCATTTCAGAGATGTCTGTAAATATCTGTGGCATTCTATTAATGGTGTTTTAACTATTTTTTTCTTAAAAATAACTTATTATATTAAGTTATTTTAAGAAGTGTGGCACTAAATTTCACATATTAACACAAATCCCTTTCCAAGAGTATGCATTGGGTAATTTAAAGCACATTGAACTGCCCAATGACTGTAATGAACAAGGTTTTGTTCAGATGTATAATCGCATTCCCTGTGAGTCGATAAACAAATGCCAGCCTTGAATGGGGCTGGATGGGAAATGGAGCTGCCTTCAAGAGGTTAAAAAATGTGGGCTTTAGAGATAGCACAGAGACACTCACCCCGTGCTGGCAATGAGCTGTAACATATAATAACCAATACATATAATAAACAACACACACACATGCAGAATGGCTACACGAGGCAGCATCCATGTACTCCCATCTACTCACTGTGAGGGCACAGTTTCTCCAGGGAGACAAAACAAACACAAAAAGAACAATGGAGGGTAATGTTCTACAACCTTGTCCACAGGAACAAAGTAGTCCCACACTGAGTCCAAAGTTGTTCCCCAGGCTGACACCATTATTTATTTAGAGTTTTTCCTTTTTCCAACAACGTGGTAGTGTGTCCTGTCTGTGCCCTTAGCCCATTCTACACCATGACCTCATCCGCTGGCAGGGGCAGCAGGCCGCTTATGAAACCATTCTATCCCTAAACTTCAGCTTCGGTTGTGCAACGGGAGTGCGGTGGCTTTCCGTGGGGGAAAGGGTAGAGCGTCAAGGGGAGGGGGGGTTTATGTTTTGTGTTGCGGCTGGGGGACGTGCTTCAGAGAGGTCAAGTCGCTGATAAATGTCCATGGTGACAGCTGACAGGCCATAGGCTATACTGGCGCAATGCAAATGCAGTGCCGCACAGCCATAAGACCATAAACTGCATGGTCAAATGCTTACCCATTATATATGCAGTCCCTCATAGTCATTGTAGTTTGTACTACAGTGAATGTAGTCCCTTGATTTAAAATATAATTATTGCACAGTGCAAAACACCATGTATTGCTATGGAAAGTATTACATCTCCAAAGGGCTGAGCTCACGCTAGAAGACTCAACTTCTGCAGGTTTGTGTTTTGTGACTTTGGAACAATATTAAATAATAATAAGAAAATTCCATCACGTTTTTTGATAATTCATCATTATAGGAAACCCACATCATGTTAGATGTTAGTAACTGTGTTACATTGGTTTCTTCAAACACGTGCCCATTGTCTACTACACTTACCACAGTGTGATTGCCACATATGCTGGGAACAACACTTTTCTAATGCAGAGCTGAAATGTAAAAGTTCAATGTTAACATCCTTCCTAAGCCCTCATAGCCAGGCTATGGTTATCCTTGGGAGCAGGGAAAGTGTAGGGGGGGCATTTTATGTTATGCTCTGATTACTCCTAGGCGGGGGTGTAACACCTCTTAATATAGCAGGAGGAGCTCACATTCACAACAAGCTCTCAATGATCAAGGCCCACATGTTGATCACCGGACCTGTGAACGAAACTCTTAAGCCCGCCCATCTTTCTGTATCTCCTTTGACCTCCCAAGACACCATGAATAATAGAAGGACCCTGGCGTCACTATTTGTATGGCGCACAATGTTTGCATGCATCGCAGGCATCCGATCCTCTCTTCCAATGACATGATGGAATAAGTTGGCCGGTGTTGGTTTTCACCGGGTTAAGGCTGCAATATTGATGAAGGGGATGAGGGGATTGTTTCCACTACTTCAGCTCCCGCCTCCCTGCGATCTCCCTCGGTCCGGTTTGTTCGGATCACCTGATACGATGCGGCTCCCGTGCATGTGTGCACACGCTAACGGCAAGGAGCCAGTCAAGAAAAGGGAGGAAAGAAAAAAGGGAGGAAAAAAAAGCAGATGAAGGAGTGTAGAGTGTGGGTGTTGCACATTTTCCATCTGCCATGAAAGTGGAGCGTCTCATTATCACAGAGTGCTCTCCGCTGGGTCTGACCTCAAAAGACAAGGGGGGAGAGAGAGAGAGAGAGAGAGATAGTATGTGTTGTTTAAGGCTCAAGCATTGCCCCTTCTTGCCTCTGTGAAGTTTTAATGCCACAGTCTTGGTCCATAGGCTTTGAGCTCTGGGATTCAGTGCTTTTGTCATAATTATTTAACCCCCACACCCAACAGCAAACCCCTCAAGTCTGGCATTTCATCACACCCTCTCTAAGCACTAACAACCATTTGCTTTCCACAATGCTCCAGCTGTCTCGGAAAACACTAAATGCAATTCTGCACTCCTTGAATAAATCATGCCATCAAAAACATATAAATAATGTAGTGGATACAGGAGCAGGTTCGTAAGGAGAATTATAAATGCAAGCTTCATGTGCACATTCTCGCCTTGTGATAGATTGTGTTGAACCTGATAGCCTTTACTGTAGTTTGAGTCTATAAGAAAAGAACATTGTTAATTGGCCATGATTGTAGGATCTTGATTGAGACGCGTTAATGCACTACCGGTACTGAAAAGGACCAAATGTATAGAACAAATTATTCCTTCCAATTAAGTCAACATTTAGTTTGATACAGTATAGCATTTCCAGTTTCAAGTTCAGTAAGTTTCTTATTAGCTATACGGTACATGACTAGCCTTTCACTGAATATCCACCTGATGAGAGTCATTGAATTCCAAGGCAATAGTGCAGATCGTTCTCTGCCCGCTTTTCCCCCAGGATGTGATGTCACTGTTAGGAATTCAGCGTGTCACTTGGCGACGTGTCTTCGCCCGTGGGCACAAGGGAAACGCTGGCTCTTATAGAAGAGGTCAGGATAGGGAGCGAAACATATATATGGGAGAGAGTGTAACTTTAGGTGACCTTGGTGATTAACAGCTGAAATGCTCTTCTGAATAAAATCCAATTTCCACTTATTTCACTTTTTCTTTTTCTCTGCGAGGATCCACGCTAACAGCAGAGGGAAGGTTTATTAGGGACAAGCTAAGCTCTTAGCATCACCAAAAACATACCAGCTGAAATTAAATCGGAAAGCTTTTCTTTTCATGTAATGAAACTCGTCACCAAGGATCAGGGATGTGCACCTCAGCAAAAACGGCATGCTGTGAATCTTTCAGCTGCTTTTGCCCTTTGGCCCCTTCTCTGAATTAACTTCCATTCCCTGCTCCAGTGTGGTGTTCTTTTAGGGTTTGGATGGAAAAACTACCCAATCTCTTATTGTTTTGTAAAAAGAATCTTCTCGCAATGCTGATGTCATCATTAGTCTACACTGCGTTTGACTGTTTTTAAAGCCGCCATTATTATTACCTGCTGTGTCCTTGTTTCGTCTCCAGCAGAGCTTTATAGTGCCATGTGGCACCATAGCAAATAGCAACCTTGGGCAATAAGAAAACAAGACACATCTTTGGCGAGAGCTCTGTCTCGATGCTGTTTGGGTGGGATTCTATCAAAGCTACTTTGAGAAATCATTAATTTCACAGTAGCTCAAACATTTACTTCAAAATAAAGTTATTTCTAATAACTAGGCTAACATTTAGCCTAGTTAACCTAATTCTAATATTGCAAGTTCCACATATGATTTGCTCCGCTTAAATTAAAATTGTTGGGTTAAAAACAATCAGCCAATATGCATAGGTTGGCAGTTTACTTTGTGTTCAGTTTGATAGGCCTATATCGGAAAATCCTCACAGGTTTGCTCTGATTGGTTCAAGGTTTAACTTTATCATATTGCCTGCTAGCCCCTGTTTGAAAGTCACCATACGACTTAGTCATGCTAACGATTTGATTGACAGGTTTTGTAAACTTTGGTCCCCGAAGAAGAGCACGCTGGTGCTGATGGCTGCCGCTTCTCCTTTTGTGTCATTTTGTGTCTTTCTACTTTAGAGAAGCTGAGCTGTTCATAGTATTTTTATTTATTTATCTTTATTATTTATTTGTTGATTTTCTTGTTTTTGTTTTGCTGACCAGTGTGTGCAGGTTGTCTCACTTGAGGCAAATCTGTCCCCAGCATGTCAACACACCGAAAGAAAGCAACGTGTAGTCTAAGTCTGGAACAGGACACATCCTGTGGTTCTGCAGGCCAGGAATCATAAATCTGCATGTTCGCATATAAAAAGATCAACAACACTCCTTGTCTTCTCTATAGCAAAAATCAATACTGTGTTTACATAGGAAAAGTAATTTAATATTGGCTGTTGTTCAGGAAAGAATTGGGCTTCTAGTGTGTTTGATCCTGCTCATGCATCATTTACTGTAATGTCACTTATTCTGTTGTTTCCTTTCCTTGCCATAAACCATTACATTACCTTTCTTGATTTTGCAGTGTCAACCATTTAGGTTGGGACTCAGGTAATTGTCTACTAAGCATGAAGCTGGTCCTCCCTGCTCGGCATGTCATGCCATGCGGTTATGAAGTTTGGTATGAGCGAAGGTCCAGAGAGCAATGACTTGGCAGAGACCTACATGAGGCAAAGTATTGTCACTTCCAGAAAGGGCAATGGGTTCCTTTTGGTAAATGTATTGTTCACTGCCTTTCACCTGAAAAATACCTTATTTTACTAGGGTTTGCATACATTCAGTATTCAGTATTTGACATAGAATACGCCTTAATGTAGAAATTATTTCTACTTACAATTTACATTTAATAATACTTAAGAATACAACCTACTTTACGTAGATTGCAGCACACAAATAATGTGGAACACATTTTCCATGGGATAACAGGGGAAATCATTCCCAAAGGAAGGTTTGAACCAGTACAGAAAGAAGTGAATGAAACAGAATCATCACATTTGAATAAAAACTGTGTAACACAGGCTGTGTTACTGTAAAGTGCCAAACACAGTGGTCCATAGTTAATGCGAGCAGAGGAGGGTGCATGGAGCTCTATAGAATATTGTGGGAGAGCGTCACTTGCTCTCTTTTAAATGAGCTTTAAACAATAAAACCTGTTGACCATGCTAGACAGAAAATAAGCAGTGTAACTTTAACTAAACCCTCTCCTTCATTAAACACTGTTATTATCCCAGCACCTTCACCCTGTCCCACTCACAGACATCTTTGGTGTCTCACAGCAGGTCTCTGCTCTCCCTAAGGGCCCTGGAGGGAGAGTTACTGGACCTTGGCATTATACTTACACAGCACTGCACGCATCAGGGCAAGACGGGGACGTATGTCCTCGTAGCGATAGCGCTCAGTGGTAACACATTAACACGTGTGTTTCCCCCATATCAACACGAAGAGCAGTGGTGCTGGCTGCCCTGCCACAGGTAGTAGACGTCAGCCTTCCCCTTCAGGCTGTCCAGCCACAAATATTTGCTGTCGTGATAGCATTTCCCCTACAGTGTTTGAGTGTCTGGTTGGCTATGTCAGCTATAGGCGCCCGAGGGACAAGTTGAAGGAACTTATGCATATGCATTAAGGCTGTTAACGCTGTTTCAGCTTGTAAATTATCACTTATTTCAGGGGAAACACTTTCACAATTAGTTGGTTTAGACAGATTAGCTAGCAAGCAAGCAAAATGTATTTATATAGCACTTTAAAAATACAAGTAGTCACTGCAGGTACTGTACAGAAAATAAATATAATGCATGAAATGTACAGCACATATAAGATCAAAACAATACAATCAACACAAAGTACAAATAAAACAATGAAATCAATGTCAATGTCGGTTTTTGAAAGCCAAGGAGAACAGGTGGGTTTTTAGGAGAGATATAAAACACTTAAGAAGCCTGTCTGATGGGCAGAGGTAAAGCATTCCACAGTGTAGGAGCTGCCACAGCAAAGGCATGATCCCCTTTCAGCTTTGCCTTGCTTCATGGAAACACTCAGGAGCAGCTGGTCAGCTGACCTGAGTGAGCGGCCGGGTGAATGAGTGAATCAAAGATTAAGGAGGATTGCATGTGTTATTAACAACCATAATGCAAACACATTGCGTTTCTGTGCAGCATTATTACGGTAGAGTGACCCAGAGGATGAATCACCTGGCTCGGCATTAATCTAAAGGTTACATAAGCAGGAGAGGTGGGGGTAATAGCCAGACAGGGCAGTGAAATACCGTAGTGTTAATATCACTGTTTGTGCACTTAACTATAGCTGGTGCACTTATCTCTCAGGGCTGTGCCTGCCCAAACTTGAGGCAGTGTTGCTGGGAAAAAGAATATGCTTGTGCAGCAGGCTCTCCTTCAACGTACAATCACTTTGCCTCTAGAATTATACTCTTGTAGATGACGATTGGAAAAAAATGTTGGTTTAAAACTCAGGGAGTGTGTGCAATTACTGTAAATAGTATAGCTTTAAAAGATAGTCGATGGCAGAAACAGGTCTCACAAATCAATCACGTGACAGCGCTTGAGTATTCGTCTTGAGCCGCCGGCCCTTGTTGACAGTTGGCACTTAACCCTAAACTCTCCATACATGCTGTGTTTAAGTAGCATGCGTGTTTAACATAAGCACTCTCTTCAGATGGGAATGTGGTGACAATTTACAGGCTGGAGAAAACAAGTGGAACAGACCATAAACACTCACTGTATACACCAGGCACAGCCAGGAGAGCTGTGTTCATTAGCCGTGGAATATTTTCAGTCATTAGCGATACATATTGAGCGGTTCTAAACAGAAAATGATTGCATGTGCTCTAGAACAAGAGGCAATTTAATTTAGAAATATGCTCTGGTAATCATTTTGTACAAAAAAGCAACTAAAGTACCCATGTACATACAATTTAGCAGCAGCGCGCATTACTATGATTTATGTATTATTAATTAGTTTAAATAATGTACTATTTTGTTACTATTTTTGATTGTATCTGAAATGAAGATTTAGCATATGTTCTAATAGTGCATTTGTTTTATTAATATAATTCTGTTTGGCGAAGAAGTTGTTTATTTGCTGACAGTTTTGTTATTGCTGTATATAAGGCCCCGATATACTTGATTTTGTACAACACGTACACATAGACAAGCGGCTGCGTCGTGGAAGGTATTGTTTTCTGTGTTCTTATTTTAGTATAATAGGCCGCAGACCTGCAGTTCCAACAGGTCTTGTGACTGCGGTGAGCTGTTATTTATTTTACACAAGGACATTCATAACTTGTTAACAGATGTTGTTAGTTAACTGACGGGTGATTTAGGAGTCAAGCACATTTAGCAAGTCAAGCGGCAGAAACAACCTTAACCCAATTGAGCATGTATTTGTCCTACTTAAGAGGAGATTAGTGGAGGAAACCTAATGATAAACAACTGATAGAATCTGTAGTAAAATCTTGAAAAGGCATCACAAAAGAAGAATGAAAATGTTTGGTGATGTCAATGGGTCACAGGTTTGATATAGTTATTGCATGCAAGGGATATGCAATCAAATGTTACTGTTATATACGTGTTATTTGTTTTCTTTTTTTCAAAGGCGAGTGAGCTATTGTAATACACTTTTTTGTCCGATTCAGCAAATGAAACGGGAAATAAAAGCTGAAATTATGTCTGTATCTGTCATATGTACATCTAATTTCTCAAACACTATTGCCTTAAGTGTAGCACAAATAAATGTATTAGCCTTCCTGCTCCCATATGTCTGGAGGGGATTGTATACCTGCCTACCTTGACTGAGCCCAACAATTACGGACGCGGCGCAGGCAGACAAACATACACACATGCACACACACCAACACTCTTGATGCCTGAGAGCTGAACGTCATACCAGGGGGATGATAATGGACTGCATGGGGCTTGGTATAGTGGAATTTGGCTGGACTGGTCCCTGTGGGCTATCTGCCGTGTGTGTGTGTGGCTGCCTCTGTGCCTTATTGCACACCATCCCCAACGCATCACCCGGCCCCCGGCTCCAGAGGAGAATTCACGGCTATATTGATAAATATGTGGCAATATTTTCAAAGTAAATTAAATAAAACTACCCTGTACGTAAATTTTGCAATGTTTGTACACCGTCATTAAGTCAGCTCCACGGCATCACCCAAAAAACAACAAGACACAAACCTGCGCAGGCTATTAAGCCAGAAGCCAAGAAATATAGCTCACTTATCATTTCACAAAATGAAAAATGCAGTAAACAGCAGTTAATGCCATAATGAGTCTCTCTCTCTCTTTCTATGGTGTGGTCATTGTAACTTACAGGATAGCATAGTGGCCTAAAAGACTCATTGGTGAGCTGAGTTGCGTGTACAGATGTAAGGATTATGGTCTAGGGTTATGTTTTTCCATTTACGGTATGTTGAAGATTGTGCAGAGATACTGAACCTTTAGTGTGTGAACATATGCTTTAATTAAAATCTGAATGCGTGTTAAATTGTGTTAAATTTGCAGACCTATGATGTGACCTCTTGGCTGGCAACCTCAAACTCTGAAAGGGAGAGTTGTTATATTTATATATAGACAAGAACAATCTTGTGTAGCATATTCTTGTTGCATCGGAACATCGTTATGGCAGAACATTCTTTTTTGGACTTGGGTAGGTCTCGAATTAGCATCAACAACCAATGCAAACATAATATAAAAATATGTTTGAACGTAAGTACATTTTAATTATTATTCGTTGGTTTTGTCAATAGATAACCCATAAAATATCATGTAATTCAGTTTAGCATTTGTGTTGATATTTAAACCAAACAAATTCCAGGGCTGACCAGATTTGATCCAGGTGGTCAAATACGGCTTTTTTAGTCCCTGGAGTTTCTTATTGAACTTTTTCCAAATCTTTTGGCATTTTTGTTCCCTCACAATATCTACTCATTGCTTCGCTGTTCTCTAAATTCTGCTTCAGTTAGAAGCATTGTGTAACAACAAAGACACACAGTATACAGCATATTGCCAGTATAGTGATGCCTGGTCAAGAAAAGCTGAGGAAAGGCACCATGGTAGCTGCGATTGATTACATTGATACGATCCTCTGGAGTATTGCTCTAATCTTATACCACGATGCTTCTTCAAAAACAGCTGAAGAAGAACAGAAAAGTGAAGAGAAGAGGGTTTCATAATTGAGATGAGAAATAGTTGTAATATGTGAAGATGAAATGTTTCTGTATAAAATGTATGATTCAGAAACAGGATAATGGAAAGGCATTTCAGGCAGGACAGCCTTAAACAATGGGTGGACAATAACATTAGAACAAATACAAATCAAATATTTTATATAGAAGAATGCTTAATTCTCTTCTCACTCACCTCACTATGTGACTGTTTCTCCTTTCCCTCTGCCTGTTGTTGGGGGGGGGGAAAGTTTAATCTCAAATTCATGGCAAACATCGGGTAGTTGTGTGGGGGGAATATTTCATTTTTTGCTAATGTGGCAGAAAATATTGTGCATTTTTTTACAAAAAACCCCAAAAAAAACAGGCAAATTTTAAGTTCCCCTTTTCTCTTTCTGGAAGGTTGTTTAAATGACTCTGACCAATTGTTTTTCAGACTGTATGCTAGCAAGCAAGCATCACAATAGCTAGCATCAGAATGAGATATGTTATAATGACACATTTGTGATATTTAAAAATGTGTGATAGAGAGGGAGAGCAGAGAGACAGAGAGAGAGAGAGAGAGAGAGAGAGAGAGATCACTGAGTTGGTGTGTGTTTGTGTGTGTTTTGGATGTGTATATTAGTGTGTGCCAGGCAGAGGAGAAGGGGGCAATGACGTATTGTAATCTGGAATAGTGAGAAGCCCAGCTGTGGAGAATCTGGTCATGGTGAAATCTTAAGTTATGTCACACGCGGTATAGAGCACCGCGTACAAACACAAACGTTTGTGTGTTTTCTCTGACCTATCTGTCCTGCCCCCCGCATCCCTGGCCCGACTTCTGTCCACTGCTAAAATAACTCTCCCTTGCATCGGAGATGTGTTTGTACCTCAACCGGAGTGTTCTACCCAAATAACTGGTAGCATGTGCTCTCCAAGGCACTGGAAAAACTTATTTTGAGGGCCGGGACCATATTTGGACAAGATTTTAGGGAAAGCAAACAGCTCTATCCCCTGTGTCCATGGTTATTTTTGACTCATCAACCTTCGTGGTGCTCTTTTGATAAGAATGTCTTTGGTGCTTTAAGCGTGTTGGCTGTTTCTCCGACGAATGTTCAGTCACGTTATTAGTCTCAAATGATGGAGCCGTGCCATCGTAACAGTGTATTCCCATCATTACCCACACTGGTGAAAAGAGGCTATGAAACACAATGTTTATTCACGAGTGGATGAGGACTTCCATACCCTTAGGTTACCGTGAAATAAGGTCATCGGCCAGGGTTACATAACAGTTCATACACACCATATATAGACTCTTGTTTTGCACAAGAGTCTATATATGGAAATAGCGTATATATTTGATATTGCATCAATGTGTCACTGATTCACTCATCCCATTGCATTGTATCTGAGGGTCATTCACTGACAATGAGGAGGGAACAAAGCTCTATCATTTGAAACTGGGCCTAGCGATATCTTAGAGAATATTGAGGCCAAACTCCTTTATCTTAGTTTTTTGTGTGCTTGAAATTATGGTGGACACGAGCCATTGTGTCACACAGCTACCCATTGTGTCACAGAAACCCATTTATATGCAGTGTTTCTGAGAATACAGTACGACTTTTGTCAAATTGCTGTTCATCTCCCAATTGTAATTCTTTTTTGACCATGCACCGCACAGTGGCAATTTTTAGTGCTCTCACGCATATATTTTGATGTTCTCGGAAATTGCTTGCACAGTGGAAGTGAATTTGTGAAAATCATTTCTAAATTGCTGTAAAAAAAACAAATAGTAATAAAGGAATAATCCGGTTTGCTTTCCTCTTCTTGTGTCAATCTGACAGTAGTCTGCCAAAAGGAGATCGCTGTGATGGTCTTATTTGTGTGACTGCTGTCAGATTAAACATTAAACACCGGGAGTAATACATGTTCATTGCTGAGTGTGACAAATGAAATGGAGGAATGTTAAACCAGGACAACCTCTCTCTCGCTGGATGACTGTTACAGTTATGTGTGTGCCCAGATGGAAGCAAACAAGCGACTGTGGACTAGAACTAAAGTGACTGGATGTGACGTGTGCTGCTCGATCCGCCACATTCCCAGCCCACTCCAGAGGAGGTAACAGTGGGCAGAGTGGTTGACGCAGCATCCGCAGAATGTCACTCTACCTTCTCTGTGTGTGCCTTTAATTCTCCTCTGCCACCTTCTATCGTGACGAGGTCTGGCGCTATCAGAGGAGAGCAAGAGTAGGTTGGTATTACACACACACATCAATAGGCAGTGTGCCGTATTCACTTCACACCCGGCTGGGAGGCCGCAGGGCCATTATCGTGTACAGTGACTAATTTCATTGGCCTATCCGTGAAAAGCCCGCTAATTAGCATACATTTGATTTTCGTGCTATACATAGCCTGCTGCAAAGAGGAGGGATATCGGAGTTGAAAGCTTGGATGTGCTTGGGGTGGTGGAGGAGGTTCTACATTGCTTTCACTTTCCAGTATTTGGTTTCTTATCTGGTTGCTTTGTCAGGTTAACATACTAAAACATACTGAAATGGAAAGTCATTTTTCCATTAAATGAGACAATACTTGAAGGATTACAGCAGCATTAATGGAGAGTGAGTTTTCTAAAAGATAAAGGCATAAAAACGTAGCTAAGATATACTATATGGTATAATAGTAAAGGTGTGGTGGCCTTTTTTTAGTTTCCATTGCTCCGTAATTAATTCACATATTGGCTACAACTATAGAAAAATATATTGCTAGTTGATTTATTTCCATTTACCAGGTTTTTATAAAATTCCATATACTCAAATAACCTTACTCTACCGAAATAAATAGATAATTGTGCAGACCTATGCCAAAAAGTATTAACATTTCTAAAATGTTACGTACATAGCCTACTTCTCTGCGCAATGTTCATTTTATACAGCCCAGTCAAACATTACAGTAAGTAATTCAGAGACGCCTTCCATCATCCATCCATCCATCTTCATCCGCTTATCCAAAGTCGGGTCGCTGGGGCAGCAGCTCCAGCAGTGGACCCCAAACCTCCCTTTCCCGAGCCACATTGGAACAATGACACCTACGAGAAAATATCTCTATTTAAACTCTGTTAACACATTTGACAAAAAATAATAAATCATTATCCAAAACAATGAATGGAAAGCGACACGCACATTAGAAGACATTATTCTAACATCTCGAAAGGTGGCTACCCCCAAACCAAACTACTGAATGAAAATGGTCACCGTGGGGTTGCGGCCATCTATAGCAAGGGGTGGTCTCAATATTGTAAATCTTGATGGTCGTTTTATACGTGTGGCTTTCTGTAATTGGCTACAGCATGTGGAGAATGCAAATTATTATGAATGCAGCGTTAATATACAGTATGAGACCCCAAGTTATGCAACTATTATCCTGAATCCTACAAACATTTGCCAATGCACTTCAACTGAAACTGAAAGCATTACCACCCAATTATGCTGTTAAGGCAGTCGATGCCTGCAACTCAGAGAGCTCAGTATTGACATGCCAATGCTCACCCAGCCCCCCTTTCTCAACTTTTACGCTTTCTATACAATAAATGAATACACTTTTCTTTTCATGGCTGCAATAAACGTCTCTGCCAAGCCGTAACCCGTCCCCTGAGACCATTAAAGAATGCAGTGTGTTTTCTGAGACTTTTCTAGGAGAGCCAGCAAAAGCCTGCCTTGTCGGACCCATGCATAGTTTCTTCTTTGATGCGTGCGTGTGTGTGTGTGTGTGTGAGAGAGAGAGATTGAGTTTGAGAGTGTGAAGGGGGGGGGGGGGTCAGGTGAGTGCATGTGAGAAAGTGAGACTGTCATTATGTGGAAGAGGACTGCATTAGTGTCAGCAGTAATGTCGGTTCCTCAAAGACTCTCTGTCAAAGAAGGGTCACTTTGCCCTCTGAATCTAAAAGGGTGTGTTAGTGTGTGTGTAGGTGTGGATGTGTGCACGTTTGTTGGGCGAGGGCCTGAGTTCAGTATGGAGTTTCGTTCAGGATTCCTTCTGCTCCATGTGTGAGGTTATGTTGGTGGTGCCCTCTGAAAGCAATTATTCGCTCCACCGTTGTCCAGCTTCCTTTGCCATATCTGCACTTCCTGTCATTACCAGGAAGTGCGGATATGATTGAAATAGATGGACAGGGATGTGGCTGTTGGCAGACAGGAGAGAGCGAGAGAGAGAGTGTGGGGCATCAGAGACAGTAGCATTATTTCTGCTTTGCCCATAAAAGAGTGCCTCTCTCTGGTCTTTTAAATGGCATGGTCCCCCTCGACTACGCCCACCACTGCCCGTATTCTCCCTCAAAGGGGAGGGTGGTATTGAAAGATGTCAGAGTCACAACAGGAGATGCTTGTCAAAGCTGGAGTGGTGTGATTTGCTCGTGTCGTGGGGAATCACCCTCACTGTCCTTGTCAAGTGCAATTTACCCACCGCACAGATCACAATCAAGCCACAGGATTTAGTTTAACTGTGTATGTCTATGCATTGTTTGTACGCACACGTCAAATGGGTTATTTCAATATTTAGATTGGCTACTTCTCTGAGATAAGAATGGTCAAGTGGTTATAGCCTCCAGCCATTCTGGGTCCAAATCAAATAATAGTCTACCATTTCCCATCAGAAAATGTAATTCTCAACGATGACGTTGGCCATTTATTTTTAATTGAATTGAATTGCAAAACCTGATCAAAATATTTATGGCATAGATTGAAAATACATCATCACTATACCTTGTTGATGTTACGACTAAACCTCTGCCATCGTGTCTCTATTTTGTTCAATACAAACACACTTTTCTCCAGAGAATATAAGTAACTTTCTGCTATGAAGCAATGAAGCTCTTGGGGAAATGTAGTCCGTACTCTGGGAAATGCTTAACCATCATTTCTCTTAGCACTGTACCTTTAAGGAATACAGTAATTGAATACAGTGGTTAAAACAGTCTTTGTGATTTAATTTGAGGTAATGTGTTTTACCATTGAGTTGTAGTCAGCGATGTTGGGGAAAGATTGCTGATATTTGAACTCAATCAAAACAAAAACACATCTCTCTTCACTGCCAAAGGGTGCCCCCTCAGACGCTCCTCCACACACATCGGACACAAGCATCGCCAAAGCTCGGATAGTGTAGTGTGGTGCGATCTGCGCCACTTTGTTTGTGCTCCTATTTACAGAGCCAGGGATGTAGAAACACTGTTTATTTTTAAACGCAACTAGCGGACAACTAGCAGACAACTAGCGGACTATGAGGAGATATTCACATCATTTGACATATAGTGTATTATCTTACAATAGCTGACTCCACATTTAGGTGTTAGGTCCAGATGCAGGCTAGCATTCTATAGAGCAGGGTTCCCCAACCCTGCTAAAACTCAAATGAATGGGTCGTTTGAATCCTAATAACGAGATATTAATTAGAATCAGCTGTGTTGGAGCAGGGAGACATCTACAACATGGAAGGCAGCGGCCCTCTAGGACCGGGATTGGGGAGCCCTGCAATAGAGCCACAGTCATGCCCAGGACAGTCTCTTTGCAGAAGGACCAGAGATGGCTCATCATTCTATAGAGATGATACAAGCTAAAGCTGTGCTGCTTGTATATATACTGTGCTGTATGGATATTGTGTATGAACCCACAGACATTGCTTGGCTGTGTTGTGAAAGCAGGCGATCTATGTACGCAGAGACCATAATTAGCGCAATGAGCTATTTATAGTTCTTTATGGAACTGCCAGGCAGCCTAAGGGCTGATTAAGCTGCTTGCCAATCAATTATTTATGGCTTCCCGGAGGAGAGGAGCTTGTCCTCTTTTGTATGCAGCGCCATAGCAACACAACAGGAAGCAGTAGGCATGTGGAGAGGAAGTGGCCCCTTAGAGTGTTAGAATCAGCAGTGCCCTCTCTTAAGTCTCTCTCTGTCTCTGTCTGTCTGTCATGTGGAGGCACACACAAAACTCTCTAATCTAAACCAAACTTTTTTTTAGGAGCCCCATCATCCCTAGACCAAATAAAAAGTGTTTATGTTCTTTATTTGGGGGAAAAAAAATGTAAGGCAGAAATTTGATTATTCCTGAGGGATGGTGCAATGGGTGGAGAGATGATTGAACATAATGCATAAAATGTGTTTTTATTTACACTGCACATGGGGTGGGAAATGAACAGTGGTTCATGAGAAATGGATTTAAATCCATTTTTTCGGCCTTATAAATCTCACATCCTAATTGTTTTGCTTTGAAATACTAGAAGCGGCTTAGAAGAGGACAACACAGGAGAGGAGAACCTCCACCCGATAAAATAATTTGACGCATGTCAGTAAGGGCAGGGCGTTGAGAGTTTGTTGAGAGCGTGTTAAGAAAGATTCATTTCTTATTTCTCCAGCAGGTAGTTTGCTCCAGGCTGTGGGAGCCCTACAGGATCTCACCATAGGCTCTCTTCTGTGATTGGACACTGACATTGAATCTTGTGTGTTTTTTGCCCGCAGTGTTTTTCTTATTCCATTTCTCACAATCTGTATAAACTTTGTTGAAGTTAGCCAATTGTAGCCGACCCTTCTTTAAAAGGGTCGGCTACAATTGATATGCTTCTTTTTGTTTTTTGGCCGAATGTTAATACTGTGTTAACGACCATAATAACCACCATATTAATTTAACATCTCATTGTGTGCAGTCATTACAGTGCTGCTGGTTCCTATTAACAGAAACTGCAATACTTGATCATGTGATCAGTGAGAGGTCAAACTGTGCCATCAGCCCGACCCCCGTCAGAACATAAATGGCAGCTTGCCTTCTCAACTTCCTCTTCAGACAGTCCTTCGCAAGGAGGTACAGTTACTGTCTTTAGTGACGGTTTAGCTTTCGCTATACTGTCACATTCATATTTGTAGTCTTACCATGCAGTACGGTATAGAGGCAGCCATTATGCCTGTGTTGTGTTCGCACACAGACACACACATACACAAACACACACACACACACACACACAGTCCGTTGTCTAATAATGTATTCCCTCTGTTCAAGTGGCAACCGTGAGTAATGCAAATGGAAGGTACAAACCACATAAGGTCTCACAGCAGGTGATGCTCAGTGAAAGGATCTTGTGTTGTCTTTACCAGAAGCGTGTTTGTTCATGAAACAATGGCCTTCTGTCTTCAAGGACAGAAGAGTGAACATTGTCAGTTTGCTTTGGAAATTGAAGCTACTGCCTGCAAGACCCACCAAGCAACATCAACATCGGAATGTTTTCGCTCGCTTCTTAGCCGATCCTTGAGCAAAATTGCGAAAGCACACAGTAAAAATATGTCTCCTCCCTTGTTTTCCTTATCTCTCCATCTGTCTGTCAGTCGGTCTGGCCTGCCTGCCTGTCTGTAACCCCCATCTGCCCACCCTGCACACAAGCAGTACCATTTGTTTTGTGTCACTGACCGCTGACCTTGTGTTTCCATTGCTCAACGAAGAGCGTGAGCTGTGTCATGCGTGGCAATGCCCTCTGTGGCAGTAATGGAGCACACGCACTGTCATTCTGTATCCTGCGTTTGGCCTTTGCAGGGGTATTTGTCACTGAGCTACAGATAAGCTGTCCCTCCATCTCATGTTTGGATGAGCCTTTCGACTGCTCTTTTCCACAGTCTGCTGTCTGTCTGTATTTGTTCAATGTAATTCCAATCGAAGAAGAATTGTGTCACCCTCCTCAATCAATTATTTAGAATATGCACACGTCGTGACACACAAGCCTGTTTATTCCAATGAAGAATGTCATTACACTTTATTTTTTTAAGGCGTTGATTGAGTTTATTACCGGTGTTAAAAGATATTTGGGGGTTTAAAAGCTCTCCGCATCGGGGGTGTTTCTTGCAAATTAGTATTGGCTTTTTGCTGCATGATAAGCCAGCACAACACAACTGCCATAACTAAACGCACGGGCGCCAACACGTACGCACGCAGGCACGCGCACGCAAGCGTACAATCATTAAATCCACCATTAACTTTTTAACTGTGTAAGTACTGAGCATCTATGTGCTACAGTCATTACTGTGACCAAGTACGCCTGTTTCTCATTAGCTGGGGACTGTGTTAGCTACTGCAATAACACACACACACACACACATATGTTAAACAAACGTATACAAACATGGCCAGCAAACACATAAGACACACACACACACATGCAGATGTGCTGTAAGCACAGTGGCCAGTAAAAATGTCCTTTGAACCCCTCTATCAAGAAAATAAATATGGGAGAGCGAGGTCCACAAATTCACTATGCAGTGTGTGTGTGCATGCATATGTGTCATCACATCTATCTTTAAATCCATTGCATCCTCATGTTGTCATTCAGCTGTTCGCTGTGGTAACATACAAGCATGCACGCACGCACGCACACATAGAGTAGGCATTGTGATAATGCATGGCTGAATACGGTACTGCTGTTCAGCACACATCTTCAATTCATTTGCCCTTTAAATGGATAGTTAGAAATAACAGCCATGTTTAACCATCACCGAACCTGAAAATCAATGCAGCGACGCCACATGTTCTCTCTCTCTCTCTCTCTCTCTCTCTCTCTCTCTCTCTCTCTCTCTCTCTCTCTCTCTCTCTCTCTCTCTCTCTCTCGCACACTCACTCATTCACACACGATCAGAGACACATTCTGCAGTGCAGTTCTGCTGGAATGTAAGCCCATTGCCTTGGCAACGGCAGGCTGGATGCTGGACGTAGCAGCACTGCAGTGTAATGATGTTATCTGTTCAACTGTACACACAGTTACACACACACACACACACACACACAAACATGCGCACACACCGCTTTGGTTAGCGAAAAAAGGCTTTCTGTCTAGAAACTGTAAACCTTCCCAGACATCCAACGCTGTGACCTTAATGCTTCCATTGCTAGCTAGCGGAATGTAGATTTGAGCCAGTCTGCTAATGTCTTAATCTTAATTTAGTGTAATGGAATACTTGACCTCTTTTGTATTACTAATTAACACCCTTTTTTCTGAATAGTTGATATACAGAATACTAAAGTATAGATAGGCAAATACTTAACAAATATATTTTTTAACAGGCTTACTGTATATAGCCTATAGTGTGTGCGTGTGTTTGTGTGTGTGCACACGGGTGTGTGTAAAATAAAAGTGAGCATTCATGGATTGTTGCTTGATTTAAATTTATGCAAATCTATTCAATATATCATAAAAGCCATACTGGCTGTTGTCGCCCCCCCCCACCCCCCTCCCCCCTCCCCCCTCTCTCTTTCTTCGCACAACACACCCTCATGCAAAATAAACCTCACACATAAACACAGTAATCACCTCAGCATCATCAAAACAACCCTGGTAAAAACAAATATTCACATTCACGTCATTGGCATACACAACAGCATAGGTTTGTTTAATAGTCAGCTATCGCAAGCTAATTGCAAGCTAATACACTTTTTGTTTTTTGTTCTTTTAGGAAGAGGGTAACATAGAGAGGCGGCGTGGTACAATATACAATTGTACACGTGATACAATATATCAGGGAAGGATCTGGAAATAACCTCAAGCTAGATTTGAACCCAGGACAATATGGTCACAAAGCTCCCGTTTATGCCACAGCTCTAGCCTGAAAATAGTAGTGGTTTGCTTCTATTAATGTTTAAAATATAATAGACACCTTTAAATCACCAACAAAGTGGAACATTTAACATTTATTAAGAATAGGATTCATCTTATTCTACTTATTCAGAAATGACCAAAACATGTCAAGCAGGTTGGCTTTAAAAAATGTGATTCAATGCAAGGTTCTTTAGTGTAAGAAAAACGAAAAGCAGTTTAGTTTGAGATATATATTCTAAAAATATGTATTTTAAATTACCAAAATAATCTATAATGTGTATTGTCTAATTTACATAATGTTAGTTAATGTTCTATAATCTAGTGTATAGAACCCACAAAATAATGTTCATCAGGGAGGGAGTTTCTTACTCCCAAGGTGCAACTGTCATGTTAGCAGCAGGGTCTTGAGGGGATCAGCAAGGGCCAAAATCCCGTTTGACAGTCTTATTGACAGGCTCTACGCTCCAAAATATACAGGAATGTGTTGTAACATGGACGTAATATGGTGGCTGCAGGCCGTATCACTTAAACTACATCAGTGAGCAGTCCAATGGCAGGAGATTGGTGTGATTGATTTGAATCAGGTGATCAAATAAAACATTAGGCTATGGATCAATGTCAAAGGCTCTGTGAATCAGATTGTGGCATTCTTAAAGAGCTATTTCTCGACTCAAAGTCTGATTGTCCATAAAAAAATAAGCATTAAATTAGTCAACATCAGATGCAAACAGTAGGCTATACTAAAACGGTCATTACTCTAAAATATAGCCTTATTAGGTTTACAGCCGCATATTTACCTGGGTATAGTAGGCATATTCCCGTCTGTACATGACATGAGAAATGACATCCTCCTGACCATGACGGTCATTAGTCATGCACGGTACATCTGCCTCTTCACCTGGCACCAGCACGTCTTTGCCATTGGTCTTTCCCAGGGAAATCCCCTTGCTCAGACTCACACCATTTCCTTCGTCCTGTAGAAATGTACAGATGAATTTACTTTGAGTACTAGGTGTGCCATGCTGGATAACAATGTTTATTTTTTCACAACTACTATGACCAAGCAAGTTTGCTAACAGAGAATTGGTGACGCAGTTTCTCACATTTTCTCACATTTTTTTCTGCCAGAATACTCCATACGCCAGCTTTAAGTAAAAATATACAGTATATTGTCAGTCGTTCCTATTATTTCCCTATGTGCATTTCTTCACTGACTGCTGCCATTGTGTGCATTTCTTTTTTCAATAGTCAACACTTGGTGGTCTAGTGGTCTGAGTGTTCAACTCAGAAGGTCGTGGGTTTAAGCTCTGGTACATGCAATCACTTGGTCCAGTCAATCATGTATATTGTCTTAGCCTAGAGTTTAAGCATTTTTCTCAACTGATGCATTGCAGAAATTCACCTTGAGCACATTGAATTATTCCTAATCAAGCAAAAGCAAAGAGCAAACAAATGATTTTCGCTTGCTTAGCGCTGCAATACATTTTCTGTTGCGTAGCACATTTGGGCTCTTGAGTGTGGGAATGTAGTCTTCTTAGCAGACACACTAACTTAGTAAATCTAGTCTGGCCACACTCCATTGGGAAGTGTTTGCAGTCGGCATGTCCTACTGGGTACCTTTGGTTCATTTTGAAACTAATGGACAGCTTTTTACCAATCGACGTTGCTACAACTGTTTTGATCACTTCATCTAGCTCTACCACAATTTCGAAGCACGCTTTACTTCAACGTCATCTCACCTGCCCACCGTGAATAGTGATTGGCTGGTGAAAACGTTAATGCCAACAGGGTTTCAGGACGATAATCTGAGCAGAAGCAAATTGGCTGAGAGCAATAGGAGCCAGGCTAGTGGGAAGGGGCATGCAACTGAGAGTTTCAAATCAAAACAATGTTTTTGTAATGCTGGTTTCAACCACAAGGAGTGTAACTGGACAAAAATCAAGGAATGCTTAATTTACATTATAATTGATTTCACTGTCCCTCCTCTTTCTTCTCATCCAAACCTCTCTGCTCATTACTTTCTTCCATTCCTCTGTTGCTTCACTGATTTCGGCAGTTGACACAAACAAGTGTTTTGTTTTTGTTACTTCCTCTCTTTCTCCCGTCAGTAGTGGCATTGGCGACATTGCGGGGCAATAGAATGGCGCAAGGACAACAGACTCTAACCCTTCTCTAACCCTATCACCAGACAGCCCTGCGGACTGCTAAAGGTCACATTGTGTGTGCTCTCTTTCTCTGTTGTGTCATAGTGGGTTTTCCTGCATGATCGTATAAAGGTCTTACACACAGACCCACAGGCCCACAACAATATTAGTTACTGTAGATAACACACACAGCGGAACATAGTTTGTGGTGAGGGTTTACAAGGGGTTTTCCCATTTAGAATGGAACTACAATACTACACATAATACACATGCAATACTGTATGTGGTATAGGTGCCCCCTAGAACCCACAAATGTCAGCCAAGCTCATTGTTTATATTTGAGGCACAACTGTGTACTTGGCTGTAATAGATTCGACCTTTTGGCTAGTGCAGAAATGCTGTAGTGCTTTAGGGATTGCCACACACACACATTTGCAATTCAGAGTTAATCCATAAGGGGAGTATCCCTTTCATTAAATGTATATTCTGTTCGCATGCATCTGACTGTAGTGTGTGTGTGTGTGTGTGTGTGTGTGTATGTGTGTGTGTGTGTATGTGTGTGTGAGCATGTAACGGGATGATGTGAGCACAAGCGCATACGAAGAAGGGCGGAACGCTGAATCTTGAACAAAACGAAACATTGTTTGTTTGTTTTTAAAAGGACAACATGTACGTTACACCGTCAAAAGACCTCACTAACCCAACCATATACAGATATAACCGCCAAGGTGAAATGAATGGGAGTGATTATTGAGTGAACGTCCAGGGTGTAGCTATAGGGTTCGCCGGACATGTGTACGGCTGCAGGCCAGTGGCTAGTGCACCGGCGAGGTGGAACGGAGAGGAGGAGCACTACCGCTGGGTGAGTCTACTGACGCTACAGAGTGTTTACATGCGTGGCTGTGTTTACATGTTGTGCTGGGACCCACATACCTTTGCCCTCAGCCTAGGGAGTGAGTAAGGTTCCTTAAATAGACATTGTGTTATAGCAACACTTCCTCCTCCTGCAGTAAAACACACACACACACGCACACATATACACACACACACATACATACACACATGCGCGCATGCACAAACACGCACGCACGCACACACACACGGCCGCAGAGGTTGTACGTTTGGATCCACTGTGCTGTGCCTGCAACTCGCCACATGTTGACAGTTATTAATATCTTGAAATATGAAGTCCAGACTGTGTGTGTGTGTGTGTGTGGGGTGCTGGAATGATAATGCTAATGAGCCTTGGGCATGTGTCTCTCGGTTATTTATAAAGTATTTTGTGCCCGAGGGTACTTCATACTCCCCTCTATCCTGTTACAGTCTTGTTCCAGGGCAAACACACTGGTGCTTTCCAGGGTTGAATTGCAGCAGGGACGTTTTGGCTTTCGAGAGGGTCTCTTGACTCCCTTCACCTCGTTTTATGTCCTACGCGTTTGCGTTTATGAACGGCCTCGTTAGCAGCAATTACATTGTTTTGTTCTGCATTTACATAAAACTACAGTTCATATCCATCGGATCACATCCTCTCCACAGGCTTTTGGTTTCCTGGTCTGTTGCCAAGGCAATAACAGACACACTTAATGATAAAATAGCAAGCTGTTATCCTCTTGGAAGCCATAAACTGTATGTCTTGCGTATCAACATATGGAAAAACACACACACACAGATACTTCACATATGCAAATACCTTGCACTTTGTATTTTCTTAATACTAGACATAAATAAAAAGTTAAATGCAGAAGATCACCATTGTGAGTTTATAGGATTAGTTAAACCATGCTGGTGGAATAATTCGATTCAGTTACATTCCATCGGGACATTTGATATGAACCATTAACTCAAGCATTTTATAATAATAATAATAATCAATCTATGGGGCAACTAATTATTTGAGACAGTCCCTGTAGGCATCAACAGACACATATATAACATATTAACTATCAATACAGTTTCATCAATTTATCCATAACATATAAACTACATGTCAGCTGTTCAAGTTAACCATTTTAGTACACTATAAACAGATTTATAGCGTAGACTCAAACAGCCATAAATGCCAATTTTTGCAGAGCCCACGCATGTGGCCTATGCTGTTGTGAGCATTTCTGCTTTTGCACTGACTTGTGTCTGCCGCGTGGACCTGTGTGTGTTTACTGCAAATGCAAAGTGTTCATCCTAGAGTTATAATTGTAAATTAAACAAATAAAAATGCTACTTATACAAAATAATTTCTGCATTTACAAAAGAACAC
Organism: Forbesichthys agassizii; assembly: GCA_026546735.1. NCBI lineage: Eukaryota > Metazoa > Chordata > Actinopteri > Percopsiformes > Amblyopsidae > Forbesichthys > Forbesichthys agassizii. Next base: position 2,222 of record JAODLL010020322.1, on the reverse strand, counting down.
ACAATTGTAAGGAAGTTTGTGTTTTGTAGATTATTTCTTTGTTGTAACAATGCTTCTTGGCAATAGCTCTTATACCATTGGAAAGCCTGTTTATTTCCCCGTTTAAATGGTGCCACATTTGTAAAGAACATCCATTTAGGGGAGGAGCAGCAAAGCTGAATATGTGGGTTTTGCCCAAGAAAATCTTCTCTGACAAGGCCAAACAGCTGTCCTTTGCAGTTGACTCTTGTTTGGTGGATTATATTAACCTGGCCAGATTAATTGTTGTCACAAGTCCATCTGGAGAGCCATACATTGAAACTGCAAAAAAATACTTGTCAGTTGATTGGATGAACCATCTGGTTGTTTTCTCTGTCGGCACACCTAAACCACGCCCGTATAGCTATAAACACGACGCTGATTGGAAAGATAGGTTGTTATTCGAACACAATCAAAATGATTCCTAGGCTTTCCAGGCTGATTCTTACGGCAACATTAAACTAAAGCTCGTGAGATCAGGATTATATGATTGAAATCTAAGAAACAAGACATATTGGCAATATTACAATGAATTAATTTAGCAAACAGGAGCGTCAGTAGCGTGTGGAAGAACCATACACAGCCATGACGACAGCCTGGCACCTCCTCCTCATGCTGGTCACCAGCCTGGCCACACACTGCCGTGGGATGACGAACGGCAAACTAGCATTTGTCACAAGTCAGCCAACATGGATATGTTGGTCACCCTGGCACGAACAGCACGCCCAGCAGAGTCCTGACTTTTTGTATGTGTAGTTTATACGCAACAATAACATTAAGCATATGCATACAGTAGCCTATGTCATGTAATTTTAAGTACATCTGGTCAAGTATGTCGCAAGTATTTTATTGTGCACGCGTTGTGCACCACCCTTCCTTGATGCATCTACCATACAATGTTGCAAGCTCAATGTTGTGCTTCATTGGAAATCCATATGCTTTCTGTGAATTGCTACGTAAACAGTATGTAATGGGCATTAATGTGCAGTGTTAATGTTGTAATAGGAGGTCATTCCATTTTGAAAGAAATGGAGGGATGTAGTGTCCCAGCTAAGCAAGTATCCTCCCTTTAAGAGGTACGGTTGCTCGGAATGCTGGGTAATGTAAGGTGTGGGATTGGTAATGAGACGATATGATGATGTACCCTAGAATGTGTATTTGGAAATAACTTAAGTAAACTGTTTCATACAGAAAGCCTCTGGGTTGGAGTGTTTGGAGATATTACACTATGCTGAACCTAACAGATCTATCCCGACCTGGGACACGAACCCAGTTCCCCGGTGTGGAGAGTAATATGCTTAGCGAGACACACAAGAGTCTGTCGCCAGAGTGTGCTTGAGGTGTCGGAGAGTGAGATTTACCTGACTGCACAGCTACCAGCTGGCTACTATTACAACTGCATGTATCTTCCTTCATTGGTGTCACTTTATTGATTCACCGATAGGATGGTTGCGTCACTTTGCGTGTAACAATGGTACAAACGAGTCCCGGGCAAGAAATTAAACAATGCGCTGAACTATGCAGAAATGCCAGAGGCATTTGGGGTCAAATGGTTGGTGGTGTCATTGCTTTTGTGCATACAGTATACAGTAGGACGTGAGCAAGTTCTGCCACAAATGAAAGGTAAATCTTTTCATACGGGGCTTCATGGAAAGCTGCATGCATATTCAGAAATACAGTATTTGTGAAAAAGTCTACAATTTAGTAATACAGTAAATGAATACATACAACTACATGCCATTTGGATAATTAGTTTACTCTTATCTAAACAATCTAGTATGCAATAGGTAATTTTGGTAACATTTGGAGTAGGAGATCATGTTTTTTTTATTCTGATTCGTGGGGACTCCAGACTGGTCAACAAAAAGTCTCATCCCATCATCGACATATTGTATGAGTCATTGAGAATGCTGTGCATATTAGTCAAATTGGGTACAGGCATCATAAAGTGAATCACAGCGTGAGCTTTGTTGACCCAGTCACTGGGAATCATACCCAAAACACACAGAGGGCCTGCAGGCCTTCAAGCATGAGGTTTCTCTGTGCCAACAGGTCAGAGAGAGCCATAAAAGAACCGTTGATATGGAATGGATTTGGTTGGGGATGAGGCATATAAGATTAAGAACAGAAGGCTAAGTATGAATTATATATATATATATATATATACATATATGTATATATATATATACATATATGTATATATA
>JAODLL010020311.1:0-17314 GCA_026546735.1 Forbesichthys agassizii | reverse complement strand
GAGCTTCAGTCTTTTGTCATATCTCATGAAACATCAGTATGTCCACACTGGAGAGAAGCCGTACCATTGCCAACAGTGTGATAAGCGGTTCAGAGAGTTGTCAAAACTCAAGAGACACCAGCGTATCCACACTAGTTAGAAGCCTTGACAATGCTAACAGTGTGGCAGTTTATTATTATTTTTTTTATAGAAGATTGAATAGCCGCTTCAAATTATGCTTCAAATTAGCCTTGCTGTTACCATTACAAGGACAATAAATTGAATATAATTTTCACATTTAACAACTTCCTTAGGTTTACTTGAGGTAACGTGTTATTTGCTCTCTCCAGGTGTCAGAGCTCCCAGGTATATTAAGTGATTGTAAGCTAATACACTTTTTGTCTAATTCACCAAGTATCTCCCTGCAGTCTGCAATCGTATTCTCTCTGGTACTTCTGCACAGCCCTGGCTCTGTAAGTATGGCTTGGGATCGGCTTTGTGATATTGTTATACAGCTGTATGATCACACGTATGAGGTACACGGATTTCACCACAATATTGCCCATAATATCAATTGAAATGCATTAAAACGTTGTCTTTGTGTATATTGTATAACAATATCGGTTCGGACGCAGCAAGTATGCCTGGGACTTTATGATGCTGCATTTGCTTACCGCCTACAGACACACCTACCCCTTTCAACGGCGGTTATAACATTTTGTGACAGCTTACGTTTTTGTGTGAGTGGCATGGCCGGAAGTTATGTTTGACATGCCACTGGCTGATTTATACTGACATCAACACTGACTGACATGTCACTATTTCGTGGCGTGTGCTGACCGTGACTGACTTAAGCCCGTGATACTTGCTTTTTATTACGCGTATGCAAGATGGCTACCAGGCGCGAATCCTGCGTTGCTTTTGGGCGTAGTTTGTGCGCGTCCTCAGAAATGAACGCTACGATACGCATGATGCAATACAGCACATGAACAGGGGCATGTATATCAGGATCAGACTGTGAGATCAACAGCAGTTTCTAAACAAAGAACATCAATGGTGGAAAGTTTAAAAAAGAAGCTTGTGGAGCTGGTTTTTAATTACCTAACATCGATATGATGTCTCCATGCCGCTCCACATTTTGACATGTTGGTTGTTGTAGAAATTCAAAGGTATTCAATTAAAATATTACGGTTTCAGCCAGGGATGATTTTGGCATGCCGCTATATTTTAATGACATGTCAATTATGACTGACATCTACACTGGCATATGTCACTATTTTAACTATCAAAGTAGAAGGCGCTAATTGGATTTAGGGCGTGTCCAAATCCACGTTTGCTATTTTAATGGCAGAATAAACTATCAGTGCGCCGGGCGCATGGTTCAAAATGGTTGGACATGCTCTCCTCATTATTCATGGGTGTATTTTGTCATCTCCCATTCCCTTTTTAAAATCTAGGCGCTCTTGCATCATAGGTGGATTGCTATTACACCGACGCGTTTGTGAAAGCACTGGAGCAGACCATCTAGGCAATAGTGAGATCCCTAAAATATGACTTCAGACCAGTTTTCACCACTTACTGCTGACTTAAGTTAGCAATGCACTAAACCTTGTGTTTAGACCAAAACACTCGGGTGCTCAAATGGGCGAAGTGCATTTGCTATATAAACAAATGCGCAGGGGAATGACAATTGCGTCTATCTGAAAATGGCGAAGACACTTGTGATGCCGCTTTGCGCCACATTGCAGTGGTTGTAAGATAGGAACCATGAAATGGCACGCCATTGTAGGGGCCTACGCCGATTGTGAACGACATATCACTATTTGAATTAGTGATTGTGACATAGCCAATGCCACTATATGCCTGTCGTCTAATTTAACAGCTTACAAGGAATACTATGGCATATTGTATTACAATTATGATTATTGACTATTTAGCGGTTGTAAAATAGCCTATGCTGATTTACACGCTACTGCACATTTGATTGACCTGTAGAAAATAATCTACTTGACATGCCAGTCCAGACTTAGCATGTCACGTGACATGTCAGTCCAGACTTGGCATGTCACGTGACATGTCAGTCCAGACTTGGCATGTCACGTGACATGTCAGACCAGACACCAGTTCACTACGTTCCAAGTCAGTAAATTGTTATCTAGTTAATGTATTGAGCTTACGTGCTAAAGAATGTCACTGTATTTCAGCCTTGTAAAGCTCTGACTAATGTAGGTCAATGGTAAATGGACTGCATATGGCTAGCCCTCTGGCCAATCAAAGCACTCACCATCACCAACATCTCAATCATCTGTCACCTGCTCCACTGTGATGCTATGCTACTTTAGTTTGCTTAATGTTATACGGGAATTGTAGCTGGCATCTGGAAACTGTAGGCTAACCTTTAACATCTACGTAACAAATGCCGATGGTGACTATAACATCTGTATGACCATGTCACTGCGTAGGGCCGGCTCGACGCATAACGCATAAGCAAAATAAGCGGCTGCTTAGGGCCCCGTGGCCACACACACACACACCCCGCCCTTGGGTGGCTAGCTAATATGCATGGTTTAATATTATATTCCTGCTGTCTCTCTGAGCTGGTAGCCTCAAAAGTAATTAGTCTAAAACTCCACTCAGGGCTAGGACCCCAGACTCAAATGGCGCTTTTCCACTGCAGCTGGTACCAGCTTAACTCAACTCGCCTTTACTCGCTTTGGGAGCTTTTCCACTGCGTGGTACCAGCTCAACTTGACTCGCCTTTTTTGCTTTTCCATTGGGCAAAAGTTGGCATAATGCCAGGTACTTTTTGTAGTGCTGCTTCATCGAGGTTCCAAGTGTGCTGAAGCAATACCAAAATGTGACGTGACAACAATGCAGACTACTGACGCCACTTCGTCTTTGCGCAACATGGGCATAGCAGACGCTACTTTTTAATTTATTATATTGCAAAACGCAAAACCACGGTGTGATCAATTGAGGAAGTGCAGATTGTTCTCGATCGACGGGATAATCAATGTTATCTACTGAGAGCTGGACAGGGCAGTTTATGTAAAGTGAAGGTTGACCAAGATGTATATGAACTGTTGGCTGCACACGGCTACCGAAGGTAGGGACATTTTACTAAAACTTTTTTGTCAATGACTAGCGATCTACGGCAGGAGTGGTTCAAACAGCACCGTCGCTATGGCGACCAGGTACAACTTTGTGGGTAGTATCTGCAGTGGAAAAAGACTCGTGTAGAGCAGATACAAGAAAGCTCCCTAAAGCGAGTAGAGGCAAGTACCAGCAGTGGAAAAGCGCCATAAATTACACCAACAACAAAGACAAAAATGATAATTGTTAATGGTAGGGAGTCTTGTTGACATGCACCTGCAGGGCTGCAGTAATAATATTGAATGTGTGACTTGTGAATCCCTACTTCTCTTGAGCTGGTTTTCCCTCATGGTAATTTTTTTTACAGATAGTTCTGTTAAAATTGTCATTAAAAAGCAGTTTAAAACTGATAATGTATTCTCTATCTAAACAGAATTGTTTGTTCTATCACGACACATTTCAATAAACAGTATAAAATAAATAAAACAAGCTGTTTCTTGTTTGTATACTGTGCTTGATGCAGATAACTAAGTAGTGAAATATTAAGAGTTCTGTCTGTATGCTAAATGCTAGTGTGTCATTATATTGTATTATGGTAAAATAAACTCATGTTCCATTAACGTTGGGAATTTACAAGATTCAAGATTTAAATGTTAACTTTACATTTTATTCTTCACCTACTATCATGTTAAATTTTTCTCTTGGTGTTTTTTTTTTTTGCTTTTATATAAATAAACTATAGGAAGGTAGTAGGCATATGCTTATGTTTCATGCAGTATTGTTATGTGATTGTTGCTCAAAAAGCAATTAAAAGTTGTTTACCATTGTCTACTGGTTTATAGTATTCTTCACCATGTTGAACAGGCGATACCACATAATGCTGTTTCTACGTCGAACGATAGCTTTAGTGGAAATGAACACCAGATTACTGTTGTGAGTTTGTTACCTTTTAACGATATGAGGGTAAAATCATGATAGGCTGACATTGGTATGATGTAACACATCTAGCTATAAATGATTAAATATGACAGGGTTCCCTCTCGTCATGTAATATAGAATTTTAAGACATGGAAAGTCAATTAATCTTATTTTTTGGGTGAAGTCATGGAATATAAGGACATTTACCGTGGTATGCATGGTAATGTGATAAAGTGCAACATTGTCTCTGCTTATAGGAAGGTTACTTCCCCAAACAAGACAGAAGGACAGATTAATCTGTTTTCTGATGGATAATAACAGTACCTGGGGGAAGAAAAGTTGATCTACAGGAGAATTTAAAAGCAATACAGAATGCCCGATAGCCTTACGGCATTATATTTTGTCACCTGATGCCTATTTAGTGTTTTTCTTTTACATAAAAGATATTTCCACCATCATTTAATGGAGAAAATTACCAAATTGATTCTATAAAATTGTCCAGACTGCAGGAAATTGGCGAGGTCTCTAGTCTAGATACCAAGGTGGATTGTGAAGAGGTGTGACTTCAGTCTCTTGCAGAAGAGAAATTGTGACAATTCAGCTAAAATGGGAAAATTTAGAATTCATGTTTCTTTGCTACCAGATGCTATAAAATAAGTTATACTATTGCGTTTGTGTGCCACTTTTTATTTTGCCACGTAATTTAGTTATAGTCTTTTCGGCTGAATGTCCAGATTTTGAAGGAAACACGGTTTGTTTACATGTCGAATATCACAAGCAATATACCAATCTCTTTTGCGGAATGTCTGGATTATGATACAAAAAATGTGTGTTTCTAGCACTTGCCTTTCTAAAGATTAGAGTTATAACTTACACTTCTGCCACGGAAGCATTTTTGGCAACACACCGGAAATCGGAAGTGCCGGTGTTTCCAAACCTAAAGGCTAATTTTAGGTTAGCATTTATAGTACACGTCGGGCTTTTCTTTGAACAACGTATTTGGAATGTGTGATCTATATTATTTGAGATGCTCAGTAAGCGAGCATCTTGTTGCGGCTGTAAATGATATCTTGATTATTTTAGATCAATCCCAGAAGACACGTGGAGTAGAAGATACGTTTCGAGTCTTTATCAGAGAGAGGCTGGCAGCGGCTGCTGGCGATATCTTGGTTGGAGTTGAGAGAGTGATAAGAGAGTACAAACAATACATAAACCGCTACAGACTGTTGGATATTGCCTTAAAGCCCTACATAAAGTTACACAGAGCAGGTTTGGATATATTTGATCATTTATTTTACCGTGATTGCCTAATAATTTAACGCTGCAGATTAAGTTGAAATAGCCTATTGTTTCGGGCCGCCATTTGCTGTGGATATTACCGTTTCATATGGTATAAACTATGAAGATGAACATATTGCTCTAATGTCATACTGATGTATAATAGACGTTTATGAGAAACGTATGCATTGTGAACCCAAGAGATTGCTATATTCATTTCGGGACATCACGGGTCAAGGAGCTCGTACCTCGATAAGGGTCTCAGGCCTGCAGCCAATGGCGTGTGCCTCAGATAGCGCTACTCGTGCTAGGTACGCACCGCTCCGTTCTGACAGGTGATGAGAACCAGAACCATGGGAACCAACCAGTGTGATGCATGCACACAGCCAACGAGAACTGTCTGCACCCTGCTTGTTTGTATAACATTTCCAAGACAAAGGAAACATGGGCTGTTTTGACTTGCTTTTGAATAGTGACTTTTGCTGTTCCAGGTGGTTTAAAAGCCCTCAGCTGAGCGCATTTTGTAATTATGGATAACTAATTGCATTTGAATACAATTATTTATATATTTAAAGTACCAGTGTGCGTTTCTTTTTTTCCTGCTGGCTGAATTTAAACCTGACACTGTGTGACCCACCCTATGGTCATGAAGGGTGGGTCACGACCGAAAGATCAAGACCACGGGTACAAGCGGCCGAAATGGATTTTCTCAGGAGGGTGGCTGGCGTCTCCCTTAGGGTGAGAAGCTCAGATATCCGCGAGGAACTCGGAGTAGAGCCGCTACTACTTTGCGTCGAAAGGAGCCAGTTGAGGTGGTACGGGCATCTGGTACGGATGCCCCCTGGGCGCCTCCCTAAGGAGGTGTTCCAGGCACGTCCAGCTGGGAGGAGGCCTTGGGGAAGACCCCGGACCAGGTGGAGAGATTATATCTCTGGCCTGGGAACACCTCGTGATCCCCCAGTCAGAACTTTCTAATGTGTCTCGGGAAAGAAAGGTTTGGGGTCCCCTGCTGGAGCTGCTGCCCCCGCGACCCGACTATGGATAAGCGGATGAAGATGGATGGATGGACTGTGTGTAAGATTTATTGGACAAGATGATAACTCATACTGCTCCTTGTAGCATAATACGATGGTGACAGCATTAACTAAATGTATTATACTGTTTAAAAGTTCTTAACACTGTTAGCGGGGTCACTCCATGTCACGTTGAAATATAACAGTATATCTAACGTTATTAAGAGTATTTTACTCTGTGAATGCTGCATGTATTGCATGGTGCTATACGGATTTTGGTCTCGGCCTCTTCCGTTCATTAGCACTACGTCACATAAGCCATTTAAACGCTGGCTCTACGAGACTACGCATTCTGGCATGGATAAGGGAAATGCCCTTTTTTTTCTTTTACAATTTTATGTATTTTGATTATCAATTTTCAATTCTATATGTTGTTTTTGTATTTTCTTTTAGGAAACACGATGTGCATTTTTTCCTTCAGCACTTTAAGATGCAATGGATGAATGTATGAAGTTAAATGCAAATACTGTTTATTATAGTATTATTACTCGACTATGCGTCATTTGCTTTGTAAAATCTTTTATTTTATTATGAACAGTTTTACAATGCAGTGAATATGAATAGGAGTGTAGCGGTGAGGTTTGATAATATTTGCTACTGACATGTCAACACATTAGCATGCAAGTGACATTATTTGTAATGGTTGTATGTGGGTATGTTCTGCTGCTCTCCAGATGCCAACCAGCTCTGTAAACAGGTGTGGAGCCCCAGTCTGGACCAGGAGGAACCAGAACTCCCCCACGTTAAAGTGGAACAGGAGGAGGAAGTATGGACCAGTCAGGAGGGAGAGCAGCTTCAGGGCCTGAGTGAGACTGATATCAAGGTCACTAATCCTGTCTCCATCAAGAGTGAGGATTCTACAGAGAAACAGTCACCACAGTCCACCTCTTCAGACCAGAGTGAAGCTACGACTGAAGACAGTGATGAAGATGATTATTGGAAGGAACCAGGTTTAAACGGGCTGAACTCAGGTGAGAGCTGGAGAAAGGAAGGTTTGTTGTTTTTCCAGGCTTTGATTTCATTAAGACCCCGGCATACTACCAAATGTGTGTCCTCCGGCAATGCGGACTAGCGCTTGGGCTGTTTTGGTAACTTCCGCAAACATTCAAAATGGCATCGCCATGCTTCTCTGTGACATGGATTTCTCCCATATATTCCCAGAAAATCAGACATCAGTTAGTTACACCAGGGCATCTGACCTCGCTGGTATCATATAATGTCGTATGGCATCTTCCTGACCTTGATTTCCACCATTAAAAAGTAGACATTTTGAAAAAAGTGACAAGAGTATTAATGTATATCCTTTAATAACACTAGGGTGTCCTATAAAGGCAAGCATGCGTCACTGTTATACAATTATTCAACTTTGGTTTGTTTTTCATTTGTTTCATTGCTAATCTCTATTATTATGCTGTCGGAATTACTTGTTTTTTCACAGAGGAAAGATTATTAGGCCTACAGGCCTATCGTGGTTTACCCATTATAAGACATTTGCTGTAGTAGGCCTAGATTTGGTCACATACATTATTGTTGTACTTGCAAGTGAAATGGTCGCACTGCAGAGCTAGAAGACTCATTTGTGAGCTTAGGAGGACATCCATTGCCGTCTGTAGTGGACTACACACACATGCGCAGTCAAAGCACATGTCCACACGGACAGAAAGGTTTTGAGGTGCCCAGACCTCCACAGACGCGAAAAGTATGCCTGGGCCTTTACGCTGCTGGTGGAGCCAGGGGAAGCTTTTCTCCACTTAATGAGACACGAGCTCCCCTGGAAGCATGATTTCTTAATTTTTGAGGGGTCTCTAATGCTCCGTTCACATAGAACACGGCAAACTAGATATCAGCTTTCTATATTTGGGGGGAGATACGAGCGGCCCCTTCTTTGTTGGACTGATCCTTGAAATTCTGAGATCTGATTGGCCCAAGAGAATTTTCACATTATCGAATAGAATGCAAGGTGGTGTACGAGATATATTTTTAATTTAAGTTTCTTATCCAAATACATTGAGTGCAGGGCGGACAAATAGATACGTGTGGGAAAAAATTGAAAGACTAACACTCCAAACTTTGGTGTTAAATGTAAAAGACAGGCCTATGGTGCATCCCAAGCCAAGTGACAGTCAGCAGCCTGGAGACGCAGTACGAGCTATAGACTACTGGAGATGTCAGGTACAAGCAGCAACATGTTCTGCGTTTAGATAAGCGGAATTCAAACATCCAAACGATAGCTATTGTTTTCATTTTTCTAAAGTTTACTCTGTTGGCTAGAGTTGGTATGCTAATAGCTTAGCTAATATGATTAGGTTGTTAATATTAGCGGTAAACTCTTTATTGGTGCTGAAGCACACCCAAATTGCTTTTAATAAGCACTCCTACAAAACAAGAATAAATTATGATTGTTTTCTGTCTGGCCATCAGGACCACATAATCTGCAAAAAGCAGTGATTAGATCCCCAGGTCACCGAACTGCAACCCCTCCCCACCACGACTACGCCTCGATATTCTGTCCATGAATATCACAAACCGGATTGGTGATAAAGCGCAGCCCTGGAGGAGACCAACCCCCACCTGAAACAAGTCCGACATACTGCCGAGTATACATACACAGCTCACGCTTTGGGCATTGGATTGGATTGCCCTTAAAAGGACCCCATACTCCTGCAGCACCTCCCACAGTATCTCCCGGGGGACCCGGTCATACGCCTTCTCTAGATCCACAAAGCACATGTAGACCGGAAGGCCATACTCCCAGGCTCCCAATGACCCTTGTATTGTTAATGTTTACTACAGTTATTCAGCTGTTCTGCCCCTAGCCCAGATAAGAAAAGTTGTAGTCTTATTTTGAATAAAGACACTGTGCAGTCGACAACAGAGCAGTTTGCACCCATACCTTGGTTCATGGTCGTTATTGTCATTAGACCTGCTTGGTTTAATAAAATACTTTTAAACAGTTTTCTTGTTTGTCCATGTAGTAAATGAACGACATGATCTAACGATGTGATCTAAATGTCAGATTTGTGTTTTAGGAGAAAGTCAAGCAATTAACTGATAACATAAATTGTGTGTGTCATCAGAGAGATGGATGAGAAAAATTATTTAAAATGACGGGTTCTAGATCATTCAGTGTTTCACTGTTGCAGGTTCTTCATCAGTCACTGTTGGAGAAGACATACTGTTTGTGATGAGAGAGACACTAGAGGAAACTTTTGGAAGCAAACCCAACAGAGCCAGGTCTCACTGCTGCCAAGTGTGTGGCAGTAGCTTCAGTAGGTTATCACACCTCAAGCGACACCACCATATCCACACTGGAGAAAAGCCTTACCACTGCCAACAGTGTGAGAAGAGCTTCAGTGATTTGTCAAAACTCAAGAAACACCAGCGTATCCACACTGGAGAGAAACGTTACCACTGCCAACAGTGCGGGAAGAGCTTCATTCAGTTGTCAGATCTTAAGAATCACCAGGGTGTCCACACGGGAGAGAAGCCTTACCACTGCCAACAGTGTAAGAAGAGCCTCAGTTGTTTGTCAAGCCTCAAGAATCACCAGCGTATCCACACTGGAGAAAAGCCTTACCACTGCCAACAGTGTGGGAAGAGCTTCATTCAGTTGTCAGATCTCAAGAATCACCAGCGTGTCCATACTGGAGAGAAGCCTTACCACTGCCAACAGTGTGGGAAGAGCTTCAGTTATTTGTCAAGCCTCAAGAAACACCAGCGTATCCACACTGGAGAGAAGCCTTACCGCTGCCAACAGTGTGGGAGGAGCTTCATTCAGTGTTCAGATCTCAAGAAACACCAGCGTGTCCACACTGGAGAGAAGCCTTACCACTGCCAACAGTGTGGGAAGAGCTTCAGTAGTTTGTCAAGCCTTAAGAATCACCAGCGTATCCACACTGGAGAGAAGCCTTATCGCTGCAAACAGTGTGGGAAGAGCTTCATTAAGTTGTCAGATCTCAAGAAACACCAGCGTGCCCACACGGGAGAGAAGCCTTACCGCTGCATACAGTGTTCGAAGAGCTTCAGTTATTTGTCAAGCTTCAAGAATCACCAGTTTGTCCACACTGGAGAAAAGCCTTACCACTGCCAACAGTGTGGGAAGAGCTTCAGTTATTTGTCAAGCCTCAAGAAACACCAGCGTATCCACACTGGAGAAAAGCCTTAAGTTTTATTAAAATACAGTGGTACCCAAACGTTTTAAGCCACACACACCCTTTCATTTTTGTATTATGTTAACACCCAAGCCCCCTTCACCCGCGCCCCCCCCCCCCCTACACACACACACACACACCCTGAAAAAAGCGCAACATAGTATTTTTGTGACACATTTACCGTATTGGTTTGAATATACAACCATTTTTTTTTTCTTCATTAAATGCATCTTAAAAAGTCACGTCGTCTTATATTCGGGGTCTAGACAAATGGCGTACATTACTTGTAAGATAGTTTATCGCTTGTAGTCTTATATTCAGGATCGTCTTTTATTCGGACCAATACGAATAGTAGTTAATCCTGCCTAATTGTTAGGGACAATTACTTTTATTAAACAAACGGAAATTTACTGTTGAATAAACGAACCGTGAAACATTTTCACGCATGGCACAACCAGCAGTAATGGATATGATTGAAGGCGGTTAACATATTTCATTCACAAAAGGAGGGACGGTCTGCTGTTGTTTGAAGGTGTGAACATAAGTGGCCTATGGTTGGGATGGTGGGGGGAGGAGAATCCTAGCCATGCTGCTTGGAGTCAAATATTTATTACGTTCGTGTTGCAGTCAACCAGTGTGTAGGCTATGAGAAGTGCTTTGAATTTTCTGCCAGTGTTTCGCACTAATGTAAAACACATTGATTTACGGGACGAGCTTGACCAGAATAGATCATGGCAGGTTTTGGTGACGAGGACCTCCCTAAAGAACACTGCTGTTTAACCAGGGAATGGATGGACCTACGTGAGCTAGCAGGGTGCTTCTCTTCCTCGTTTTGGTCAAGACAATGCACATGACGGTGCGCCCAGCCCATTCCATTGGTCCGAAAAAATATGTATATTAAATTGAAGATTTGGGACTCCTGTTATAGACTATACAGATAGCAATGGACTAGCAGAACTATTAATATTTGCGTAGGCCTGTATTGCCTTCAAATAGGTCACGTACATAGACCAGAAGAATAGTAGACTACAAATAGTATATTTCCGATTGACTCAACTTGCAGAGACTAGCCTACCATAAGTCTAAATTGAGTAATATAACAGTTATATAATTAGTATGATAGTCAACTGAGATTGTAATCAAAATAAATGTGTTTAAATAATTAAATTTTACATTTTATTATACAATTATTTAACTATTTTTAATTCTGCCATTAAATACTTTATCTTGCCATACCATAGTGTTTTGGGTACCACTGCCATAATACATTTTATGTAATTAAATAAGCAACATCCTGGACAAGGGTTAGACATTTTATATAACTGTTCTTAAGCACTCCTAGGCTAAAAGCTGTGGTGTATACATATGTTTTGAAAATGAATCCCCAATACTTTACGAGACGATCATATGAAAGTCATTAGAATTAATACATATAATTTTGAATTGAAAAATGTATAAATAAATAATTTATTATCTGAATACGTCTTCATTACAGTATATTCTATAATTTTGTTATAGTGTACATAGTATATACAGATATTTCCACCATTGTTGATGCAGAAAAGGTAAAAATTCCAGAATGTAGTTTAATTCAAAGTGGCAAAACCCCTGGATGAGACGGATACCCAATTGAATTTTGTAATAAATTTGTGGAACAAACCTATTTAAAAACTTTTAAATATGTTTAACGAATCCCTGAGCCAGGGGACCTTGCCACAAACACTCACTGAGGCCTCTATCACCCTTGTATTAAAACCAGGATAGGATGATTTAGCAGTGTAGCTCGTATCGTCTTATTTCACTCCTGAACACAGATTATAAAATTTTGACTAAAGCTTTGGCCTCCCGTCTCGAACTGATTTGACACAATATTATCTCTTCTGACCAAACAGGCTTCATTAAAAATAGACGCTCCTTCTCTAATATACGTCGCCTTCTCAACATGATATTTTCTCCTGCATCTACCTTGACACAATAATTGGTAGACTTTCTATATGCAGAGAAAGCCTTTTGATATGGTGTAGTGGAATTATTTGTTTCAGGTTCTTAAACAATTTAAATTTGGTAATAGAGCGTAACAGTGACCGCCCACTATAAAGAAATAAAAGTGAATGGAGAAAATGAATGGGAAATTTATTTCCAGAACCTCACTGTTATGCTCTACACATTTGTCTCCTGGATTACTGATACGCTTCAGTACTTACTAATGGATTGAGATCCCACCTTTTTAAGATCTGTAGAGAGTGCCATTGAGCCAACTACTATTTGCTATTGCAATAAAGCTTTATCACTAGCACTCCAAACTACTTCCTTCCAAGGCATTCACAGATTGGAATCAGAACATAGGCTCTCATTATACACTGATGACTTATTATTTATATCTGACCTAATACACACTATTCCTCAAACTGAGTTACTAAATAATTTGGATCTTTCTCTGGTTATATTTTAATTTTAAGAAAAGTGAATAAACAATTACTGTAAACAATATTGTGTATGGACCTTTTAACTTGTTGAATTGGTAATTGTATTGTTTATACATGTCTGTCTTGTTTGGGATTTAATGCTATGGTAGCATGGGGACATGGGAATCATTAGTCTTGTAATTGTAAAGTAAAAATGTAATGTATTATTTGTAACATGTTGCTATTTGATTTATAAATAAAGATTTAAAAATAGATTACATGGGAAATTTTGTGTGCAATAAGAAGTATGTTTGTATTTACAGTTATTTAGAAAATCTATTAAAAGCAAACTTTGTCCTTTGGAGCCCCTCCCCCACGTGTCCTCGATTGCAACTCTCCTCCGGTTCTACATTCTACGCGAGCCAAGGAGCGAGTAAAACCTTCGCTTCCTGTGGCGAAGCAAAATGGCATCTGCACCTCGTCTAGGGTTCAACCCAGCCGAACTTTGACTGCTTATGTGTCCGGTCCTATTGCACGCCGATTGTCCTTGCGTTGTGTTCTGGCGTAATAGAGAGGCACAATCCATACATATTATTCAACTTATTACATTAAATAATACTCAAATTATACTACGTCATAGAAAATAATCACATTATTAAATCATAAATCCAAAAACCCTGATGACAAATAAAAGATAATAAATCACCTAACACAATAAAATGGTGTTATAACATCTATAGATGCCGTAACATTACATTAACAATTACCCCAGTTAGATTCTACATATTTAGCCAACCTGGCGGCAATATGCGATACGGTAGAACAATAGAACTCTTTCATTCGACAGTGAACATTAATAAAACCAACATTTCCGATTAAATATTCATGCTAAAATTCCACATCTCCATACCTGCACAATCCATACACATACAAAAGTTGTTAATTTGGTGAGCGCGTGTACAGCCTGGTTCCCCTGACAAAAGCAGAATGCCAACAGTTAATAAAAGAAAAACCCAGAGCATGCTTGTTATCTTAACGCACACATGGCACTCTGCCGTTAGCTCACTACTCCAAATCTAAAAATCTATGAATAACTGAAATTAACGACTACACATTTCAACAGAATTTACTCAAAGCAGATATAAGATAGACTAAGATACGATTATCGAAACACTTTCAAAATACAGAAACTACTTTTATTAAACTTTATCTATCGGAGAATTCACTCAACGAAGTCTACCTCTCATACAGATCCCGAGGCTCTGAGACACATATGCACACGCTGAATTACGTTGGCACGTCGAACGGAACCACACACACAAGCCAAAACTCAACCAACAGAAAGGAACTGTGTGTGTGTGTGTGTGTGTGGTTGACTCCACAGGGCTGCAGTTACCTTAAGTTTTCTTAGCAAGGCTGGGTGCCTGC
This sequence comes from Forbesichthys agassizii, assembly GCA_026546735.1. Classification (NCBI taxonomy): domain Eukaryota; kingdom Metazoa; phylum Chordata; class Actinopteri; order Percopsiformes; family Amblyopsidae; genus Forbesichthys; species Forbesichthys agassizii. The sequence goes on along the minus strand of JAODLL010020311.1, from coordinate 2,989 downwards.
CCATATTCCGCACGGCAAGACATTTACAAAATATATTGCAGGGACGATTTAACATTTTGTGATAATTATTATATGCAGAATATTACAGCTGAACTTTAATAACAGTTGTGGTACATAGTTTAGCATGGTGTGTTTCTATGACAACCTATTCCTGCCTCTCTCTGTATCAGATGTGTGATCATACAGAATGCACTTGCAGCTGTACTTGTGTTCTGATCATGCTTTAGGATTATTTATTTATTATTTATATAATTATTTATTTTTCTACTTTGATGTTTAATGGCGGTAGCAAATCAGCTTAGAGTGCATTACTGCCACCCACTGGACTGTGTGTGAAATAGGAAATTATGCTGAAGTTGAATTAAACCATTGTCTTTTAAAAATGATAAAATGTTACCAGATATACCTGCTACTTTCCCTAAAATGCCTGACAACGCAACATCATTGCATTGTGCATTCTCTGATGATTCAATACTTTTCTGCTAAGTATTGTTGTTCTTATACACAGTATAGGCTAAAGTAATACTGTTGTATTTTATTTATCTTATACCGTCACAGGTTGGCATTTGCTGCTGAAAATACGTGCAAGTAACCTTGTGCGTGTTTTTAAAGAGTTATCAATAACAACATTGTTAATTCAATGATTTGTATATAGCATTGCCCGCATGAGTAAATATATTTACATAAATCTGGCAAAAGTTAGTAAAAGTGCCTACTCAGGAGAGAAATAGGCCCAGGCAAAAGGCCACACCATTAGCCTATGTCATACTCTGCAGCTCGTGTACAGTAGCCATGGATACAGAGGTGTGATCAGATGAACCAGACATGCTATGATTTGATTCTGTTATGGTTCAGTAATATAAGCAGACACTATGTTCCAAATGTATACGTGTGAGCTGGAGAACCCTTTCACATCATGTCAGTTTAGCACCGTACAGCACTCAAGTGGTTTTGTTTAGACTTCCATGTCAGCAAGCGTTCTTGAGAACGTCTTCATATACCTTTGAAAGGTTTACACACATTTCCTAGGATAGTGTTGTGTGGTGTGGTCTGCACCACTTTGTGTTCCCATTTAGAGCCAGGGCTGTATAGAAACAACAGAATATTCTCACAAAAAGTGTATTATCTGACCTTTGCTGTTTACCATCAGGTGAAGATTGTTGTGTATACTGGTGGGATAGATCAACCCACTAAACCACCCACATTGCAACTTTAATAAGTCAAGTGTGACCAGACAGGGTGCATTTTCAGGCTGTTGCCGTGTGAGGTAATACCTGTATTGTGCTCATTTTATTTATTTGAGATTATATTAAACCACCAAAAGACAGTTCAGAGTCTTTAATTAGCAACATTTCCGGAGTGTTTAAGAACGATTATAAAATTGCAAACGTGTGAAACTGCTAATCGTGAAAATATTACATTTATTATTGTTGTTATTATCAACATATCAAATCCAGTGTGGACATGTAGGTGACCCTTGAGGCTTGACAACCAACTGAATCTCCTCCCACACTGTTGTAAGTGTTAAGGCTTCTCTCCAGTGTGGACACGCTGGTGTGTCTTGAAATTTGACAACCATCTGAATCTTCCCCCACACTGCTGGCAGTGGTAAGGCTTCTCTCCAGTGTGGACACGTAGGTGATCCTTGAGGTTTGACAACTGACTGAAGCTCCTCCCACACTGCTGGCAGTGGAAAGGCTTCTCTCCAGTGTGGACAAGCTGGTGTCTCTGGAGGTGTGAAAACCGACTGAAGCTCTTCCTACACTGTTGGCAGTGGTAAGGCTTCTCTCCAGTGTGGACACGCTGGTGTCTCTGGAGGTGTGAAAACCGACTGAAGCTCTTCCCACACTGCTGGCAGCAGTGAGACCTGCCTCCGTTGGGCTTTCTTCCAGAGGTTGTGATGGGCAAGACAGCAGAGGCATTGAGTGGTCTGTCCTCTCCAACAGTGACTGAAGGAGAACATAGATACATACAAACATTAGTGCTGTACCAAATGATTATTTTTTGGCAAATAATCTAGCGATTATTTAACTACTAACTAAATTATTGATAATAGAGAAATTAATTCAATGCCATAAGGTGCTCCCTCAGAAGCTGTGTCCCCCACATTGGTAACACATAGTGTTGTGCGGGCTGCACCACTTTGTTTGTGTTCCTTATTACAAAGCCAGGGCAGAGTAGAAATATTAGATTATAGTTTTCAGCATGTACAGAGAATGGGCAGCTAGCAGACCATGAGCAGATATTTGCTTAACTTCACATAAAGTGTATTATGTTACAATCACTGACTACACCGACTACACCTTTGACTGGTTTTAATATTTTAACATAAAATCTCTAGTTCATGTTAGGCTGTTTTAGGACAGTTCAGTTATCCCGGTACTGTAGAATCAGACCTCTATGATAACACACAAGTAATAAGGCCTACAAGTTAATGCTGTCAGATCAATGAGATTGTAGAGCAAGGGGGCAGCGGGTGTAAAAACCAAGCTAAATGTTTGGTCATCAGGCTATATTGCTTAGTCTATAAATGCGCAAGACGGTAAAGAAAGCCTCCGCTGATGTTTTAGCATGCAGTGTTTTTAACAAGGCAGAGAGTGACAGCGCTCGTCCAGATCAGCTGAGCCGCTCCGCTAATTTTCTCCGCTTCAATGGATCCGTGTTCACGTGTAGCGCCTTTACTGTGTCCCGCAATGTTTTCGTTGACGCTTTAGTACACATGCATGTCACGCGCTGAATTTAGCAGAGAGCTAACGCCAACATTGTTGGCTGCTGCTGGCCTGGTATTTACTGCGCTGAGACATCAGTGGATGTATTAGGGTAGGTAGGCTACACACATTTGTCTTTATTTGCCCATACCATAACCCCAGTGCCAACATGGGCCACACCATCCACAACGTCGTTGACATCATAAAAAGTAACCTAACTGAGTATATTATATATATATATATATATATATATATATATATATATAGACACTCTACAAATA
>JAODLL010020300.1:0-26089 GCA_026546735.1 Forbesichthys agassizii | reverse complement strand
TATTGTATTTTTATAAATGTTCAGTGGTCTCTTAATTATACTTCTATATCACTCACAGGTGTGCGTGTGTGTGTGTGTTTGTTTGAGAAATTATGTCATTCACCAACTGGATACTTGTACTTTTTTGAGGGGCACTGTTTCATTGTTATCTCTGGACTCTGGATAAGCGGATGAAGATGGATGGACTGTTTCATTGTATGATATAGGCTACTATGAGAAACCAAGAAGAGAGGTCTCACTAATTCTGATCTCACAAGCTTCAGTTGAATTTCGCTGTGAGAATCAGTCTGGAAAGCATAGGAATCATTTTGAATGTGTCAGAGTAGCAACTTAACAATGATAGCTATACGGGCATGGTTTAGTTGTGCCGACAGCTAAACGACCAGATGGTTCATCCAATCAACTGCAAAGTATTTTTTTGAAAGTACCTGCCTTTTTACAAAGTTTCAATGTATAGCTCCCCAGATGGACTTGTGACAACAATTAATCTGGCATGTCAGATTACTCATTCTGTGCTGTTCCTCCGACAAAACAGCACAAACTGATAAAAATGCAAATAGAGGCAAAAAAACCCAAAAGAAGTGTAGCTTCCCTCGGCCTCCGGGAGAAAACGCCGCTGTTGGTATGACCTTTTTAAGTATGTGAAGTGAATGATAATATGAGATGAGGTCATTGTCCTGTCTGTGGTCCGCAGGAAACAGCCTTCACTTTGCTTCGTGTGAGAGAAATGAAACACTGCTATTTTATCTCGTTGTGGAACCTCTGCCAGTGTTTGGGCGGAAGGTAGAGGACAGTAAAGGGCTCTTAATGGCGGGATGGAGAGAGCGGATGTGCACAGAGAGCTGGAATGCTCTCCAAGTGGGTGACATCACCAATGTGATGCGACCTTTAGTCTAAAAACAGCACCACACATTCTTCCTCTTTGTCTTTAGGGTGGTTAATATGGGAGCTCATTTAAAACGCATCTCTCCCCCTCCCCCCCCCCCCCCAGGCGTCGTCTGCAGCTGAACCCCACCCAGGCCTTCTTCCTGCTAGTCAACCAGCACAGCATGGTGTCCGTGTCCACGTCCATCTCTGAGATCTACGAGCAGGAGAGGGACGAGGATGGCTTCCTCTACATGGTGTACGCCTCACAGGAGACCTTCGGGTGCTAGGGAGGGAGGGGGGACAGGAGGAGATGTGTTGGAGTGTGACTGTCTGCAGGGCATCTTTTCACCTGCTTGTTAAGGAGGGGGTGGAATAATCACACTAACCGAAAACTACCACCATGAATAAACCATGTAGAGTACATCGGTCCGTAGATCCTTGGTGTTCCCGTCAGACAGATGTTTGTGTTTTGCCCAGTCCCCCACCCCCCCTCGTCACTGGTGAGTAATGACTACACTAGCTTGCAATACCTAAAGACCTCTTGTGAGCTCCCTTCCGCAGAGAGAGATCTCAGGATTGGAACTGTGGTTGTTCTAATTGTGCGTTCTTTGCCTGTTTGTTTTGGACCTGCTCCACCTGGAGTCCCTGTTGTACAGGCACCAGATGAACGTTTTTAATAGTTGTATGCTGTAACTTTCACCAAATAGCTATACACACAGGTATTGCAAGCTGCATCTAATTGCATTTGGAAGCTAGGTTGATTAAAAACCTGGTGTTTTATAGATGGAAGCACAACGCAAAATAGCACAGTTCTGTTCACAATTGTTTATGTTGATTAGTGTTCTCATTAGGGCACTAATGTAGTACAGCCAGAAGTTAGATTGATAGTAATTGTTGAACCTTCTAGACAATGCCCCCCCCCCCCCCCCATATCACCCTTCAAACTCATTTTAAAATGTAAAACTTTGTTTTAAGTTTGAATGATTCTGTGTTGGTCAGTTTATGTCCTATATTTAATTGTATTTGTTTTACATATAGCCTGAAGCGCAAATATGTACATTTGTACTAGGCGCAATTGAGCTAACTGAAAGTAATTTAGAAAATGGACAATAATTTCACATGTGCAATATTTCTTTATGCCCCAGAAATGTAACCGTGCTCCGTTAATAATAGCCACCATAGCATATTTACACTACTTAACAGACTTCAAAGGGAAGCTGGCTTTTGCTACACACGCTAAATATATATTTATGCTGGTGCTGAAATCGTTTTACTTCTCGATCAAGTGTTTTCTTTATCCACATTTTCCATTGTGGATGTACGTAACTCACAATCATCTGGATTATTAGTAGACTGTTTAGCAGACCATTGACCATTGTCGCTGTTCTGTAAACAAATATGTAGTAGTCTCTTAAAATATATACTGTATGTATCCATCAATTATATTTGTTTCATAGGCAGCAAGTCAGGTGAAGCGCATTAAAAAGATGATCCAGTAGGTTTTAGGCAGCATTGCAGCAAGGATTGAACAGATAAGCAGTTATCAGGTTACTGGCTTCACATGCTTTATTTCATGCTAAAAAAGGAGACCCATATAACCTGCTCGCCTTTGAACTCAACCCTTGTCTGAATAAAAACATTTTCATATGTACAGCCTTAGAGTCTCTAATGTATGCTTTTAAACTGACAACTATTATTTAACCTTAAGACACATAGGAAAGGAACAAATGTGACTGACACAAGTTAAACAAGGATGCTGGGCTTTTCACCTAGTAAAGTAATATTACCTCCTGTGAGTAGTTTCTCTTAGAGTGCTTTCAGAAGATTGTGGTGTGTAGTGACTTGCAAAGGTTGGGCATTAACCATATAGCATAGTATAAATAGATGAACGGGCTGCTTTTGCACATATAGTACAAACATTAAATGACTCGGTGTTGAGTTGGGTTCTTTGAAGGGTGGGGTGAGTATTAACCCCACTTTTCTTTAGCCAACTTCTTTGTTAAAGATTTTTAAATTGAAAACAACTGTGATGCACCTTGCATGTTTTATTTTATAAATGAATAGGGGACCTTCTTCATTTTCCAAACCAAAAAGAATGTATGTTTGAAACGTGTGTGTGTGTGTGTACAATTATCATATAATCAACCATTACATAGTGTTTCTGTTTAGCTTTCTAAAATTGACTACTTGAAGGGGTGTACATAGACACATTGCTACAACTTTATTTGCAGTTGCCAATAAAATGTTGCCTTGAATAGAATGTTTCCAGTTATGTTTGCTTAGCATGCAGGAAGTTGGTACACATTTATCTTTCCCCCTTACTATTTGGCAGTGTTTGGCATTAATTAGTTACTGTAATATTTTTTTTTTCAGTAACCAATAACTATTTCTAACACAGTAATACTATTACAAATACTAATCAAAGTAATGGTGCATTACATAGTTACAAGAATGAGATGTCTGGTCCTAGCAAACTTAGGGTAGGCTAATTGAACCGACCTGTCCAATCATCTGCTTTGAGAGGCTGCAATGTTTTCACTTTGGCTGATTGTTGGCTCCTAAGGTTATAATATAAGCTGGATACGCAGGTTGTCATTTTTCAGAGGGACAAGACAAGGTAGTGATTGTGAAAGCAATATAGTAATGTAACTAGTTACTTTTAATACCCAGTAATACGTAATATTACTTTTTCCAAGTAGTAATTAGTAACTTAAAAAGTGATGGATCTGAATTCACTGATATTCTAGGAGTGAAGTGATGGAAAGCATCAAATTCCTAATGCCGTCAATAGCCCCTCCAGCCAGGCCATGGTGCATCTGTATATGTAGGGTTTGTAAGTATGAAAGTAACGCACATGCGTGAACTCAACTTGCTCAAATCCAAGACCTGTAATTTAGTTCTGACAATTGCTGTGTCTCCCAAATGTTTAAATATTTTAGAATATTTTTTTTTTTGGCCACAACTTTCTAAAGCCCATGGTATACTATAGTATAATCAGCTAAAACAAGTCTACATAAAAAAAAAAACATTTTAACAGTTATAATTTCAGGCACAGCTTGATTTGAAATTGAACCTTCCAAGTAAAAAGTAAACTGATAACACAGATGTAGCCTTTACTTCCCCACCACATATTAAAGAAGACTGATGTAAATGTATTTTATTAGCAGGGCAGAAAGTAAAAGGAGGTTTTGTTCTTACATGACTCTAGTGTTCCAGACAATGTTTGGCAAGATTCAGTTAGCAATGACACAACAACCTTAGTAAAGGGTATAAATAAATGTTAACCATTGTACTAACCCACTGTGTTTATAAACTATTTTAATACCTTATTTGCCACTATTCATGTTATGTGTAGCCAAAATGCAATACAGGTCTGGTAAATCACACACTGTATTGCAACTGTAGTTTTGGGGCACTAGGCTCATTAAATCAAGTGGTGATTTCCACTCTAAAAATCGACCTATAATCTGCAGAGAAAATGTCTCAACATCTGCATCAAATAAGCGCATTAACCATCTATGTAGTAATGTTACAGTTACAATGGCAGTAAACAAAACAGCATATCACAGATTAGAATGAAAAACAAGTATAGGAGCAATAAACAAAACAAAACGACACTAAACATTTTTTCTAAAATAATTTTTGTCTGTATAAAGTCTGTAGAACATTCTGAGTACATTGAAATAATTGCCAATGTGACATTTAGCATGTGATTTATATGATCAAATACATGCTAACCGTTGCCTTTATACAGCCCAAAAAAATCTCTCCAGAACTAGTTGAGTTCGCCCTATGCAACATTATGTGCACACATGTGCTCCCCCTGACAGACCAGACACCACAACGACCAGTTTCTCCCAAATAATAATGATAATACAATAATAATCCTGCTTCTTATACCACTGTGTTAAAATATTGACCTGTTCAGATCAAGCATAATAGAGTGGGGTGGTATACAGCCAAACTTATTAAAGACACACTCCTGGATTGTGCTATAGCACTGGTAGACCATTAACCCCAGAACCACACACACACACAAATGAAGAAGTGTATCTTTCATTCCACAGTATTTTTTGTTTTTTGGTTGAAGATTCAATTTGGGATGTGTGCAGGTCTGTGCGAGGGTCACTGATGGTGGAGCTTTTTAAGAAACATTCAGAAAAAAGTCCACCATCAGATGGTCACAGATGTGTATTCAGATGAGGGGATGGTAGAGGGTTTCATTTGCCCTACCCGGAGCAGGCACACCAGAGAACAGCTCCTCGTGCTTATGTCAAACTAGGGACAAGGAAGAGAAGGCCAAACAACTGCTGTTAATGTGCACTTACAACCAAATGACACATTCAGCCATCACATGCTCCGCCCCCCATTCACAGCTCACCTGTCAATCAGGGAGTCTCTCATGCTGGTGGCTATGGCGGAAGGCTGCGCCGTGTCGCTTAGTCGGAACACACTCTCGATGACCGACAGCTCCGTGCTGGTGGTGTCCAGGCCACAGAACGCACACCAGTCGTTCACCACCATCCCAGCTGCGATCACCTCACTGCCCCGGTTTACTGTCCCGGCCTGGCGGGGGATGGAGGAACAGCATGTCAACAAACATTCCTACATGGGTCACCTCACTACTGCCTGCCTGTGTATCCAAGCCAACGAGGAAGGGACAGCATAGAGGAGAGAAGAGAAAGAGAAGAACTGAGATCAATGTGTGTAATTGTCATCAAATGTCCTGTGTTTCTTTGGTATACCGTACAGTTATGGCCAAAGCATACTTTTTGCTTTGCTGAGCGATTTGCTCCGTGTGACGGAAATATGGTCACCGCGCGCCTCCAAAATATTCTGTCCGTGCGCACGTGTTTTAGCCATTTAACAATATACATTTCCAATAAATCTCTATTTATCTTCTATCTAATCAATATTACTCACAGGAAGCCTGTGTGCGCCAGAGGTCCCGTTAACAGAATATTTTGCATCATTGACTGAACATTTTTAACAATGATGGAAAAATCTGGTGACCGTCCGTCAGTTTGACAGATAACACAGAGCAGTCTACCAGTCTTTAATTGCATGTTGAACCAAACTAGCGCTGCAATCAACGGCAACTACGGAGAGTGCATTCTCGTTTTTACAGCGAAGCATTCCCATCGAATCCTATACTGAGAACCCAAATAGGTGCAGACACCGCCCCTCGCTGCGGTGCAGTGATGCGAGTCAAGGCTGGTGGCTCTGAAGCCGGTTGTACACAAGGCCGACAAGTCAGCATTTTCTCTGCTTACGAATTAATCTCTGACTGAAATGTGTAGTTGGTTGAACATCTGGTTTCATTTCTAGTACGTGCACCCATCAGTTGTTATAGCCTGTTGTGCCTATACAGACACTGGAACTTTTCCTGTATACCACACATCTGGTGGTATACCTGGACCTTAGTCTTCACTACAAAGATGACTCTCTCCATCCAAACAGACACCCCAGGCTCATCTGGTGGTATACCTTGACCTTAGTCTTCACTAACAAGATGACTCTCTCCATCCAAACAGACACCCCAGGCTCATCTGGTGGTATACCTGGACCTTAGTCTTCACTACAAAGATGACCCTCTCCATCCAAACAGACACCCCAGGCTCATCTGGTGGTATACCTGGACCTTAGTCTCCACTACAGAGCTGATTCTCTCCATCCCAACAGACAGCCCAGGCTCACCACCAGTGGGACCTGCAGCAGCGAGGACAGCTCGTCCTGGTCCTCGATAGCGGTCTTGGGGTGAACCAGGCCTCCCTGGTTGCTGAAGGCACAGTAGGAGCCCACCAACACCTGCTCTGCCACTGTCTGACGAAACACCTCCACCTTCAGTATGTCTGCTAGGATCTCCTCTGTCTCCTGAGAGACATGGACAAAACAAGGAGTTGACAGTCACACAACCATAACAATGAAGCAAGCTGTTCACTTGTTGCTGCAGAAATATTGTGCAGAGATACACGTGCGGTCCGATTTCTCACCCTGTCCAGGTCAGGGTGGACAAGTGCTACGTAGTCGTTGCAGGCGATGACGTTTCCCAGGGCAGAGAGCCTCTCCTCCACTCTCTGGATCCTGACAGAGTCTGGTAGGCTATTCCTAATGTGTTGGAGTTCCTGATCTGTCGTGTTATTAGGCACCAAAAGGCCGTGACGGTTACCTGAAATGAGAAAGATAACATTAACTGTCTAGACTGCAACTCTTAATGTTTATTGTATAAGGAAATTTGCCTTAACAGTTCAGTATTTGCATGCAGAAGTACACACAATTCAAATACAAAATGACCCAGGTGATGTTTGAAGCGCTAAACAAACAGCAGCCCAGATAGTTAAGGTACAGTCACCCTTACTTTTTATGAAGCATATGAGAGTGTTTTCCAGTTTTATACTCACCCACACACATCCTCCCTATAATGCGACAGCCAGCTATGGAGGCATGAACCACTGGGATGGTTTCTGACAACTCTCCTTCAAACACACTGAGGTCACAAACAGCACAAAACGTATTAGCATCAAAGTAATTGATGAAAAACGCATGTATCATTCACTTTCATCACTGGCTTGACAACCAACTACAATTACCTGTGGTAATGCTGGATACACAGACAAAGTACAACTTAAAAACGGTGGAGTCAGCAATGATGGAGAAATACAAATACAAAAACATAATTTCCTTCAATGCCATAGGGAGCTCCCTCAAAACCTGCCCCCAAATTGGACACGCATTGCCAGGGCTGGCATAGTGCGGTCTGCACCAGTTTGTGTTCCCATTTACATGGCTGGGGAAAAACACCCAAACAATTTTTTTCAGGAAGCACACATATTGTACCATCAGTTAGCCCCTTGTGGATTTAAAGTCCCCTGTAGATTTACATCACAAATTGTGCCATTTTACTCGAATGACAAACTTTTGATCCTTTAAACTTGAAATGAAACAATGTTTATGCTACGGTACCTTAGGCTATATATTACCAACACGTTGAAGCACACATGAAGCCTATGCATCAAATTGCATATGAGACAACCACAATTATTACACTAACATGAAGGTACGGTAAATTACAAATCACCTGTAGAAGTTCTCTGATCCGCCAATTGCCACCAGGCAATATGTGTTTGTTAGTTTGGCAAAGCAGCCTATTTCGTTGTTTTTCTCAAACGACGCTCTCACAGCCATTGTGATGGACAGGTAGAATTACTTTATGTCCTGAAATTGTATAACAACTGTTAATAATGTGTAATATGCAAGAGTGTTGTATCTAAGTTATATTGCTTTTCACCATTACAACTTGCGACTGGGCCAACTAGCCAGCTGTCTTAAAGTAAAATAAGATTATTAGCATCCATACTAATTACTAAACATAATAAACAAGATGGAGTGGGTCATGTAAATTAACGAACAATTACAGATAAACACACACAACGCCGCATTCCCTGTATCTTCTAAAAGAATAAAGACAACTACCTGGAAAAACCCCGTAGTAGCTCCTCAGCATGTGTAAGAGCTATCTTCACCCCACGTGTCGACTTCCGCTTCGGGGTCAACGTGATGACGCAGGACGCACAAATGACACGCTTACAGCGCGACCAGAACTATAACGTTCGATTCCTGTTTAATTCTCTTCGTATATATTATTTTCTACAATAGTTTATTATATTGTATTTTATATATACTTTTGCGTTTTATTATATTATATTTCACTCTTCTATATTATATTACACTGGCCTATTCCAAATTAAAATAAATATTTGCCGTACCAACGTATCACATTTGATTGTTTTCAGAAAGTCTATGTTACGGCCTTTCACGTCCAAGCACAGTGTATGTTTCAAACCCAGACGTACTTCAGAGATGTAGGCTACACTGCCTTCGTCCGACAATAACCTGCGTAGCAACTGTAATCTCCTCTAGCCCCGCCTCCAACAAAGAGCAACTCGGGGCCATATTTCTGAGCCAATCATGCAGTCTTCCTGACCTGACGTCTGCTGTGTTGACGATTCCATTAGCTGGCCACCTGTGAAACGTCACTGTGTCAGGAACGACTGCTTTGCTTGCAGCCGTTTTCTGCCTAGGAACACCACAAATTAATGAAAACCAACAAGGGAAAGCAGCAGACCGATTTAGTAGGCAACGTGAGGGTCAATTGTCTTGGGTAAAATGCATTATTCTTCCGTGTCTATCTTTTTCTGTCTCTCGTTTGCTCCGAGAAAAGTAGTATACCGATATATTACATTGTTACTTGTACACGTGACATGATACAATTTAACTTTTAACAATACGGTACCGTATGCGAATCCCAGTTTGTCCCACGTTTGTTATGTGCGGCAGTGCTCAAAAGTTAACAATATACCATTAGAAGATCGCCCCGTCTATGTAGCCTACTACCATAATGCCTACCTGTCATTGGCTTATTGATGATCTAAGATACTATGATGCTAAATGAAATGTACAATGTGATAGTTGAAAGGCTCTTTTCACTTTTCAATCCGCTTTTACTTCAGTTGACACAATAAGTACAACATACATTTTGCTGTGGTGTATAGTAGATTACATGTTAATTGTTTTGTAAAACATGTTCATGTAGCCTGCAGTATGTTAACTGGCTCACATGGCATATCCGATCAGAGTTGAAAGAGGGCATGGATGTAGCTGTAGTTAATTGCAAGGTCATAACATGTAGTCTTCTGTTCCAGTCCCAATCTGTCTATAAGTGGGTGCAATTGAAAGCCACACAGACAATATCCGAACACCTCAAGGAGAGACCCCAGTCATCAGCACCAAAAGGGAAGTTATATTAACTGAACAAACATTTCTAAGGAATAAAGAAGATTAACATTGATTTGTGTATTTTAACAAGGAAGTCATTCTCGTTTCCCCCGTCAAAACATAACCCCCAGAGTGAAAGAGCTATATTTAGCCAAGCTTTCCCACTAGCTTTGACTTGTGGTGTAAAACAGCTGGGGTGGGAAATATAAGGGGCTACACTGAATGCTAATCTCTCTTCTTTGTCCTTTCTTATGAGTCCAATGTTGATTGTATATTAGGCCTATCTCCCTAGTTGCTTGAAGAGCTACTTTGCAGTAGAACATTTACTTTTACTTGGATAACACAGTTAGGAAAAAATCGCCTAAGCAACATACGTTCTTGTAGTCTGTTGAATACTTTATGCCTGCATACACAAGTGGTGTCTAGTAATCCAGTGATGACAGACAGTAAAGTGGAGTTAGTGTATTTGACTTACACTGGAAATCGTGTGGGTGTGATCTTCTACTTGTTGGCATACCTGAAAAATCCTTTATCAAGATGCTTAACCCCTACCTAATTGCAATTAATTGTAGTTGTTGAAATTAGAAGGAGGTTTTCTGAACATTCGCATAAGGTCAACATACAGCATTTAGGCTAGGCATACTAATAGGTGCATGGAAACACAGAGGTCACAGAGATGTCAGTCAACTGGGCTGCGCAGCTGAAGAAGAGTTTTAATCCACTAAAAATATCTCAAACACTCCTATGTAGGTGGTCTAGAAATAACTTTTGGACAGGCAAAGAACACACCCACACTAGTTTTAGACAGCATCCAACCACATTCAATTGTCAATCCACTGACCAGATATGTACATGAGATATTCCACCCAAACTGCTGGTGCAGGCCAGTGTGGACAAAACAATACAAAGAGTACAAAGGGCTGACAAGCTAACACATATTTAAAGATTTAAATAATTTGAATTTGTGAGTTTCAGATAGCAATACTTTCCAAAATGGAATAAAAAGTAAAGCAAACGGCTACGGTTTTGTATGCTGGGTCACAAGGGTGTAAAAGTCTTGATTCCCCTGCTGTCATTTTTACAGCGAAGGCGGCATTTTCTTCTGAGAACTGAGACATTAATCTTTAATCACAGAGCATCCTTAAAGGGATTATCAGATGGCCCTTGCTGACAAATCAGTTTCCTCTAGATGGTGATCAAGTTATGTCGATTTAATCTCATGGTTTTCTGTTTCGTTTTTTAGGCCATAAACCAAAACTGCCTGTTCTAATTCTAAATTCATATTATATTATTAAGAGGATATATGGTATTGTGGCTAATATATCACAGAAAGTGTTAAGCAATAGGAGACGATCCTGTCAGAATCAGATTTGTCTGCTAAAGTGATAATAATGTTCTGTTTGATTGGACTGGTGTTCCGGATGAATCATTCTAGAAGGCATTACAGATGTCCATCTCAGGTGTGATTGTGATCGCTTTCACTCTCTTGTCATTATTCATCTTCTGCTAGTTCCGTCCCTGGTCTGTCAGAGTGTTTGTCACAGTGTCCATTCGTGTTATCCATCCTTCACCTGTCTGTTTCTGTTGCCGCTGATGGTCTCAAATGTATGCACACACAATTAATTTAGCTACCACCAGGTTTTATCAGATGACAATCGCTTGATGAACCCCAATGGAAAAAACACCAAGATAATGTGTTGCTGTGGTATGCATACTTTAAATTAATTTAGATACAGAACATGGATGTGATCTCATGTCTACAGTGTGTATAATGTGCACATTCACATCTTAACGTTAACATTTTTTACATTATTTCTGGCTGGTGTGTTCTCCAGCTGCAGTACTGCTGAATCAACACTTTTTCCTTCTACCGCTGGCAGACATAAAATGTGCTTATCATTCCAGAAAGTGTTTGCCGTGTTCCATGTGAATGCAGCATTAACCCTTCTTTCATTAATTAATACGTGCTTATGGGTACATGGCTGTGGTTTGCAGTCGTTGCTCTGTCCCGATCGCTCCCGATTGAATCTTTAAGACTGTTCTGCAGGCCTATATTACATGAAGAAGACCCAATGGGCCGGACACGCCAGTTACAAAAAATCAGTGCACCACTAAGTGATAGTATGCCTAACTGCCTGTCCTGCAGACTCGAGGTGTGTTTATGCTATGATAGCCTGCCTGTATCAAAAAATAGATTTACAGATTTGGTCACCTGTAAATGTTAAATATTAAACTTATAGTTTGTGTACTGGAAATCAACATCAGTTCCTTAACTTGTACATTTAGCTGAATACTATGTAGGTGGGCCATATCCTCAAAGGGTGTTACCAAACAAACTGTAGTAATCTACGTAACAGACACACTTTTTTTCTCAGCCTATGTTCCTTTCATGGAAAATACAGACCAGAGAGCTAACAGTCCACGTTGAAAGGCCAAGCACTTGTCTGTATCACATCAACATAGCAAATGCCATAAACAACTAGAAATTCTTGGTTTTCATGGAATGGGTCCTTTAAAATTATTTTCTCTTATGGGATTTCAATACTTCCAAAACTATGTAGGATTTGAATATAGGCCTAGTGGTTGTAAAAAAAAGTGAGTTTCCAGGTTGTAATTGAAGATTCACAACATTACTAAATTTCTGCAAGCTTGTATCATGATGTGTAAGAAAATGTATGCAACATCATGGTATGTAAATGTAAAATGTATGTAAAATACCATGCTATAAGCTTGCGGAATTAAAGATATACTGAGTCTTCTCATTCTGGAGAAAGCTTGATATTTTAACTCAACCAAGCTCTCCCTTCAATGCCATAGGGTGCTCTGTACAACGCTCTGCCCAGTGGCCAATGGCCAATGAGATACCTCTACCCCAACCACAGAAATCCAGTATGATTGGCTGGATTGCGCATCAACTAAATTGCTAGTCTAGGTTCGTAAAGGGTATGGTGTATGTGAACCAGAACTGTCTTGTGGTTGTGTCGATGCAGACATGGATTTGCAATACTGTTTTAAAGGTGTTCTAAGCGATTGTAAGGTAATAATAAACGTTTTGTCAAATTGAGAACATATCTCCTCAGGGTCTGCTAGCTGTCTGATCTGTGTGCTAGCTACTGTAACAATTAGTGTTCCTACACATCTTTGGCTCTGTAAATGGGAACATGAACAAAGTGGTGCAGGCCGCGCCACACAACACTATCTCAGCTGGCATTTGCTGTCAACTTCTGAGGAGCGGGGCTTCTGAGGGAGCACCCTATGGCATCGAAACAAGAGGTGTTGTATTGATGAGTTAAAACGGAAACAATCTTTCCCCAGCACCACCCGACCACCTTCAAGTGCTATTATTGTTGGAAGGAGTTGTGTTGATTGATGTTCCTTAACGCTTCACCCAGGTGGAACTACCGTACCCGGGTGGAACTACTGTACCCGTGTGGAACTACTGTAGCTGGGTGGAACTACCGTACCCGGGTGGAACCACCGTAGCTGGGTCCATGAGTTCAGCGGTGGGAGGCGAGCTGAGCAGCGAAGGGAAGGTAGATGGTCCACCACAGCAGGATGGAGCAACAAACAAACATCCAGAGACGTCCACTAATGCTACCCTATTACCTGCTGTACCAGAAGGTACACAGTTCCATGTTATGTTGTTGATGTTGGTCATTTGCATGATGTGGTACAGTGTTCCCTTTTAAGTCACATTATGGGTTACTATGTGTTTTCAATACAAATGTATTCACCTACATTATTATTGTGCAATTCTGACTATTAACCCATGTAAAAATGATTATGCATAAAGCTACAGATAGGATTCTATACAG
Organism: Forbesichthys agassizii; assembly: GCA_026546735.1. Taxonomy (NCBI): domain Eukaryota; kingdom Metazoa; phylum Chordata; class Actinopteri; order Percopsiformes; family Amblyopsidae; genus Forbesichthys; species Forbesichthys agassizii. The sequence goes on along the minus strand of JAODLL010020300.1, from coordinate 12,632 downwards.
AATAGGCACCCTAAAGCATAATTTCTTCATTTATATGGCTGTAGAAGTCATTACATTTATACGCTACTGTCTTTCCAAGCAATTGAGGTGTAATTCATTGCTAACCTGAAGGGACTGAACCAAGAACTGTTTTCTTAGGTGGACTAAGGAAATGATTCAATGTTTAATTACTGGTGGACTTTATTTCATGGTATTGCAAGTTGGATCCCACTCAAAAGCCCTATTTGTCTACTGGATCTAATGGAACTGCTATTGTTTTCCCTATTGTATGTTTTGGTTGCTTCTCCACCTCCTATCTTTCTCAAACAAGCATAGTACTGTAAGGGAATTACTGCTCTCATCCTTATTGGTTGCCTGCCACATAATATCTAATGCTGTATATATTCTCCCACAGACACCCCTGGAGAGCTGCCCCAGTGCAAGGTGGCAAACAAGAAGGTGGATGACATGCGTTTTATGATTTCGTGCACCAACTGGTACTGAAGTAACATAACTTGTAATGGAAAGGAATCAGTATTCTTACCATGACAGGGAAACTATATGAAGCCTGTGTCATTCTTCTTCCTGCACTATAGCCCAAGGTCCTATAGTCCAGATACAGTATGTTAAGCTGTAACCAAGCCAAGAACAGCCAGCATGTACATTCATCTGCCATGTGTGTTCCACATTCTAACACATTTGCAGTGTCTTCAGTGTAGACTGCACATTGTTGACTTCATTAATGCTGAACCTTGCAAATTGGCCTCCACTATTGACCTGCAACAGTTTGGATATATAGTATTTGAGAGCAGATAAAGCACACACTGCATTTGTAAGCTGATAGAAAATCACTATCACCTCTGTAGTCAAGGTTAGTTAACAAGGAACCAGATCTTACAGATAAACAAATGTGTTGTCAGATATATTGTCAGGCCTACTGGCTATTGCCTGCTGGATGAATGATAAGCCGTTAACTGTTGCTTAGAGTTAAGGAGAAGACTTACTTGTTGTATTTATAATTCCCATATATGCCTCAGCAAGAAGAACACATGTATCATTATGGATTTCGAAAAGAGTGTCAAAGGAGAGGAGTTGAATCCAATTAACCCATGAATGGAAGATCCAGATTTCAGAGGCAGGTTTCAAGAAAGTGTTTAAATCACCACAAGCGGTCAAATGTAGTAGAGCATTGTTGATCATGTTTTCACTGAAACTAGTGTGCATTCTTTGCAGTGCTGTGTCAATAAATGCTGAATATGAATACAACCGTATAGCTTTATGTCATCCATTGGATAGTATTGCATGTTCTGCGCCTCCACCAATGGCCATGGAGGTCAGACCTTTTCAGCTCTAATAATTCAGTTGAGAACATTTCTGTGGGTTTCCTTATTTGCTGCATTATGTTTTTGAATTTATAATAATTGTGGCAATATGAAGTGTGAATTTACAGTATTTCTATTTTAACTTCCCCTCTCTCTCTTTCGCTCTCTCTCTCTCACACACACACAGACTTGATATAGAGGTTAGTAAATGGTGAGCAATGCTAAAAGGGATTACATTATATAGTGTTGCTGTATAGCACTATAAAGATCAAGGTCCTCTAAATCAAATAAAACAGACTGATCAGTTTAGTCTAAAAACAAAATCTAGGCTAGATGCCATCATACAAACAGCACATAATATTTGTGTTGAGCACTGCCTGACCTGACCTGAAGTTTTGTGTTTGAGACCAGTTGTATACTTATTACTACATATGCAGTTTGTTTGACACCATATGGTTTAAGATGTAAAATGACTGACCGTCTTTTTTATGAATAATAAGATGTAAACAACTGTAACCCATGAAATAGTAGCACTCAGTGACATCACGCAACCAAACAATACTTCAGACAATGAAGCTTTCACTTTATTGACATTTCATTGGTAACATAATGTGATGTTATTGGTATTATCATGTGCGACATAAATAAAGCCTGACAGAAAATTAAATATTCAAAAACATTTCAGTTCAACTGTTATAAATAAATTTGTATAGAATATCTCTAAATTCATTAACGTAAACATGCCTATTTAATATAAGCATTGTCATAAAATGGTATAATAAATAACATTGTGTGAAAAGGATGACAATGCTTAAATAAAGGAGATCATCAAATGAAAATACAAAATATCTCCCAAAAGCTTTATTTCCTACAGTATTTACACAAGCTGATATTTCATATCTGGCTGTAAAGTACACGATTCTATAAAAAGTGAACCATAATTAAAACAATCCACAACAAAACTGTATGTAAATAAGTGAGCCATAGTTTGACTATTTTTTTTCTTTTATTAACTTTTTTAAATATTTTTTTATCATCCACTTTGTAAAAAAAAACCAAAATCAAGCAAATGTCCTACAGTATATACAGAAAACATGTATTTTTTTATTATTTTTAATAGAAAAACAAAGGTTGATTTTGTTCTTAAAGCTATATCAGATAAAATCTCCCTAGTAGTTGTGGTATTATCCAAAGGACTTTAATGTTTATCTTGTTTTTTTCTTTAAAAGTCTAGATGGACTACCTTTTGATATGTCTTTTATTCACCTGTCTTTGTTTAATAAAAAGAGAACATTATAAACTAAAGGCAACAGGTAAGTTAAAGGGAGACTCAGCCACGTGATGCCACACAACAAACATGAATTCACAGCAAAAATGGTGTCAGGACTTAAATATCAATATTAAGTTTAAGAATTTGTGCTATATTTGTTTTAAACCTGCAAGACCTAGCAGGGCACCACACCTTAAAATGCATTTAAAACAAATAACTTGCCACCAGAATGTGTCAAATGTATGAACTTAAAATTCTGCAGAACATTCGACTTTAATATATTGTTGACAATTACTGTAACATAATACAATATATAAATCATTTATTGCAGATATATACACTGCCTCTGCAGTGATAACCTGCTCTGCTGTGATAGGGTGATGTCACGTAACTAAGTCTACCTTTAAAGGCAGCTCACTGTTGTCTGAATCCAGCAGCACACAACCAAACCATGGGACAAAAATAAACCAAAACCCGGAACGGAGCCATTGAGCCATTGAGAACCTGATGATAAGCATCAGCTTCTAACGAACAGTTTAACTGTATTATGGTCTACCTGTGTTCCCAACTGATTTGAAAAACCTTACTGAATACCACAGCAAAATGCCCCACAGATAACATGAAAAAACAGTACTGGGTTTCACCAAATGTGGATTCCCCCTGGAAAACTGAAGTGCATTTTGGTTCCAGTTTATCCTAGGTCAATTCATCGCATTTGATGCAAAACCATCAAAGAACATTTTGACACCTGTGATATTAGGTAGAAAATAGAACATGAATAAATAAACATATTTCAAATATGAATTGTGGACATTCATCTCCACAAAATAACAAAATATCATGCTCATAGCTGTCATTATGTGTGTTCTTAAAGCAACATAAGCGACAATGCGATTATAGTTTCTTTTAAGTGGCCATCTTCACTTTACGCTTCCACAAACAGACATCTGCTGAACGACACCGTACATGTAAACCTCTACTCTTCAAAACTCTGTAAATATATACAGTTCGGTCTTCTACATCTGATGAATACATTTCTATTATTCCAAAGTACCAAGATAGTCTAATGAAATGTTTGGTGCAGAAGTGTACATTGATCAAGTTGCCATTGTCTCAACGTGTGTCATAATCTGGTACTGTTAGAAATCACTGCACCCAGGTTCAATCCACTTGTCTTAAGTCATTAAAATGTAAAATAAACTGCAATTGGGCCCATTTACATGAAATACAAGTGGTAAGTTAGACATGTGAGATACTGACTGGGCTGGTTAAAATCCCTAGCAAAACAGGGTGTTAAAATGAGCATAGCGAAAGTTGAAAGTAAGAAAGCTACTCTTTCCTCAGTCAGCCTCTACCGCTGTAGTGCCCCTGGGCAAGGCACTTTATTCCCATTTGCTCCAGTGCAGCTGCTCAGAGACTGACAAAATATGATCAAAGAACATTCATGATAGTTTGATCAGGCTGTACAAAGTATACTGTACCTGATTGTAACAGTAAATAGATGTAATAATAATATGCCTCTTATTTTCTATAATAACTGCTCCAGACCTCATGTCATTTACAACATGAATGATCACCAACAATAACAGTGATGATGACTATGTGAAATGAATTGGGAGCTATTATGGTCTGTGCGGGCACATTGAAAATGGATGACAACCCATCGTTAGCTTGATTAAATGTAAGAAGGCTACATTCTACCTTCCCTCATTCCCACTGTAATGCAGACAAAATAAAATACCAATATCAATATGTGCGTATGAGCTACTTGACACTACTTCATTTACATTGAATGAGTGGCGGTGGAGAACAATACGATAGTTGTACAGCTAGTTTTCAAGCTGTACAGCTGTTTAAATAAACATATTTCAGCCTTATTAAACATTGTCTTTCGGGCATAATAGCAGGGACCTCTTTCCAACAAATGGGTGATATCTTATTTTGGAAAGAAATATTCAAGTAATGACCACAAACAAATGCTACCAGAATCAAGTAACTACTGTATAGCCAAGTCTGTGCCTTATAGACACAATATAGTAAAACAAGCAAAGATCAGAGAGACACACAGGTCCACAAGTCTAACAGGTATTGTTTGGACACGTTTATGTTTCAAATAAACGTAGTACAGTAATCTGGCCCAGGGCAGATATACAGTATGCATATGAACAAAGACCAAAAAGCCTGAGTGGCCGGGTCTTAAACAAGTATTATATAAAAACAGTAGCCACTGTCAGATGAAAACCTTTTATCTACAACTTTTTTCATTTTTGCAGGAACTTTATGCAGCCTACCATCAATTCAAATAACAATATAACAGTTGCCAACATTTGAGTTATTTAGTTACAAGGCTTCACCCCCACAACAACAAAAGTATGTAACAGGAACATACAATAACTTTTCGCTGAGTCAAAAGCGTCACAAGAACTTTGAACAAGATTCATTTGTACTTTACACACTGCGTGCTGAATTGCACTTCACGGCAGTGGAATAATTGTAAGGATGTAGGTTGAGAACACATTCAATTACCGCAAGACAGAATACTGTTCCCCACAGCATGCTGAAAACACTAAGTGAATGAGAACAAAGGCAAGTTGAGAGCGTGAGAGAGATGTACAGGACAAACATGTTGTACCCATTAACCTATTAGGAAAAATGAGTCTGCAATCTTAAGGAAATATTGTTTTCTACTACCATACTGTGTGTGTTGGCTATAAAGCTATGCGACAAACGTGTTGTTATGGATGTGTGCTTGGAGACATTTGTGTTCGTGGGTGCAGTGCATGTGTGTAGCTAATGAAGCCCGCTCTCCTGCCCGGAGTCTTAAAAAACAAAAAGTCACCCCAAGAGCTGTGCTTTCCAACCTGAGGTTTGTGACCACTGAAGACACCTCAGGAAGGATCTGGAAACACTCAGAGTGAATCAAATTAAGAAGTTACTCAATATAATGCAAACATATTGTTTTATTTACAGCATGTTGCAGTTACGATGTAATCAAATTAATTTAGGTGGTATGACTCACATGACGATTAGTATCCTAAATCCTGTATATAAACACACACACACACACACAATCTTAACAATATGTGTATAATGTGGTGAACTGAAGCATTTAAATCCTGATGTAATCACCTTCAGTGCTGATTTTATTGAGCAGTTATTTTCACTAAAGTACCGCACCAACACACACAGGCACACACACAAATACGTTGTGTTCTAAAATATAATTAGAACGATGTTGTCAGCCGAGCTACGCAAAATAAAATATGTAACAGCCTGTTTAATATTAAGGTGAAGATTTTGGCACTTTTGTCAAGGCTGTAGAAGGATTACGAGCTGTGCACAGTAGAAATAACATCTCACTCACAGTGAAAAAAGCACTTCAAGGCCGGTTTACGCTTCAACGTTGGTGCGCATCTGCGTAGCGGCGAAGAGAAGAGGTTTCTGGGTGAACGGTGCATGCAGAAAACCTAACAGGCTCAACTTCCATGGTCCTGCAGTGTTACAAACTGACTGAGTAGTCAAGGTTATCGTACGTTTGCAGATAAAAAAACACTTGTGTGACCCTTCTTCAAAACATTATAAAACATTATAAAAACAGCAAGGCGACGATGACTTCTCAGAAAAGATTCAGACTGTTTAGTTGAAGATCTGGGAATTGGTGCATTGACATTTAGTTTGGTTAAAGAAATTGTGTTACTGGATTACTGAATTAAACCATTTATTTCCGTGACACCAATTACATGTTATTGTTGATTAAATAAAATATGCAGTTGGTGTATATCCTAAAATGATCCAGTTGCAAGTTCTCCTGTTCATTGTGGTTTGATAAAGGTGTCCTACTAGTGCATGCCTTAATATTACGTGCAAGTGTGAAGACAGTCAACTGACTGGAGCATAAACTGGCCTTAGTGAGGCCACAACGAAAGCAGCTATAATCCGGTGTCATTGACTATACATGCTCAAGTGAATTCTATTCTAGAGTTAAGATAAAACTAAATGTCTGGCCTCCAGTCACAACATCGTTGTAGTCATAGAATAATCGCCACGGTCAATTTCATGGGTGTATAGCCAAGATGAATGGCATGCCACCAGCATGCACAATAACGACAAGCTACCTGACTAGAATGTACTAGATACTAATAGCCAGGTCCTAGCGTAATTGCTGGGGGTGTCTGTACGGAAAGCAAAGGCATGCTATGAGTGCTGTGCTATGTGTGTGTAGTATAGATTGCAGCCAAACTCCACACCTGCACAGTACGAGCCAAACAACTTAAAGGTAGACACATGTTGTGTCAAACCAGCATTATAAAAATGTAACGATTTAAAAATGGGCCGAAGTAATTATGGGTGTGCCTTCATCTGTGCTCCCCTCTCATTAAGCTACTAATATTTCCGTGCACAGTTGTTAGTGGTGTGCTTGTTTGGTGGACACTAAGCATTACAGTGCACCATTGATAAGACCATAATACACACCATGTAGCCGTAGAAAATAGAGCGAGCAACAGTATAGCAACAGGGAGTGTTGTACCGGCGTACGAAGAAAGAGGTGATAAGAAGGGGGTGGCTGGGAAGACTCATTTGGGACCTATGAGTAGGCCCTCACTGGAGCTCTGAGGCGATGGGCTTCATTAAGCCTGCTTGAATGTAACCAGGGCAGAGCCAGTGCTAAACAGCCAGCCCCCCCCCCACATTCTCTCCCTCTCCATCTCCATCCATGTCATTATCTCTTTCTGCGCATTCATTCACATCATATTCCATTCTGACAGTCATTACTCTTTGCTCCGTCGCACTATTTCATCATTCATCCACATCACGCCGTCTGAGAGAGAGAAACAGAGAGAGAGAGAGAGAGAGAGAAAGAGAGAGAGAGAGAGAGAGAGAGAGAGTGAAGGGTGGGGGAGGATAAAGAAACAAAAAAGTTAAGATCAAACCAAAATAAACACGCTCGGCTCTCCAGCTGTGAGTGGCTTGTTAAATATGGGCCAGCGCATCTAGGCTGTTAGGAGAGACACGAGGCCCTTGAACTAACAGGAATCTATTATAGCTTTAATACGATGACAACTGTCTGAAGCACATCTGCCAAAGTCCAAGCGGTCTGAAATAGCTTTTTTTCTTTCAAAGGAAGTGTTTTCTTTCTCTCTTTTTTTCAGTTGGGAGAATAGCCGCTGATGTTCCACTTTAATGAAGTTTCAAGTTGAGATGAGGGGAGTGCACTGGTGTCAGCCATTACAAGTCTATCTTAACAATAATAAGGGTGTGTGTGCGTGTGTGTGTGTGCGTGTGTGCGCGTGTGTGTGTGTGTGTGCGTGTGTGTGTGTGAAGAAGAGAGGAAAATGTCCTCTCTGACATTCCAACATCTCTGTACAATAAATAGAACAGATCAGTAAATCGATCCGCATAGTCATATTCAGTTATGGCCTTTCTACCTACATTTGATTTTCAAGTTTGATATTTTGTTAATTTATTTGTTTGTTTTTTTTTCATTTTGTGTTAACTGACATAAACGTTGACGTTGTTGTGGTTTGCAAGCTGAAACCAGCTCGGAGGCATTTTCTTTTGTTTCTATTTTAGCTGAGGAAGAGTGTCTCATGTTATAGGTCCCAGAGAAAATAGTTCCAGTTCAGTTTGTTGTAAATCACCCCATTTCACCCGCTACCTGAACAGAGACGAAGTGTCCGAGTCAGGCGCATAAAGCTGGCCAATCGGATGGGCTGTTCGTCTGATCGTGGCCAATCAACTCCTTTCAGGAAATGTTTCAACTCATGCTCAAGTTTGTGGCTTTATGGGTCCTTGCCAAGTGATGAAGGGGAGTAAGTCGGTGGAAAAACATCCTGTTTTACACCGAGGTGTAAACACACACACACACACATCGCTCAAATCATTTTCTAACATGTGTCCTCAAATGTAGCATTAAAACTACATTCAACGTTGGAGTCCTTCAGTTCTGCTGTCCTGTTGTCCACAAGGGGGCGTCGGCAGCTTTAGTAGCACTGGCTAACACCGTGTAGCATGTCAGCTCACATGTAATGGCGATACCTGTGCGTGTCATACCCACTCTTGCACAGGGTATTTGTAGTAGTGTTGGGTCCTCGTGCTCTGTTGGACGCCTTTGTTTTTAAACTGGAAAATCGTGTACACCAGGACCAGAATGCACAGCGACAGGATGCAGGGGATCACCACGGCGATGGCGTTGACCGTCGTCGGAACGTCGTTGATGGTCACCATGATGTCCACGTCGTCGAGGGGCAGCTGCCGGTCACCGCGGTTACCGCCAGTGCCCCCGGAACGCTCCATGTCAGACTGGTGGCATCCCATCCAGTCGCGTAGGATGGACTTGGGGTAGCCGGGCTCCACGGTCAGTTTCTGGTTGTCGAACTTCCAGTATTCCTTCCCCTTGTAGAAGTATGTGTAATCTAAGGACAGAGTGACATATGAGCAGGAAAAAGGTTAGGGAGAATGCAAATATTGAAGCACAACGGTATTTACCAACACAGTAGGCTATAGACCTTTCAATCGACCTGTCAATCACACGTCAATAATAACCAATCAGATTACCAGATTTTCCTTAGCAACACCTGATGTTCCACAAACAAAGCAGTTATTAGACTACCGCCATTGGGTAGATTAACGCTTAGCATCCATTTTCACAGGGCACTATAACTCTAAATAAATGCTTGGGCACCCTTATAAACTTGTCATTAGATGTGCTTTGGGAACGTGCAATTCCAACGAGATATGATGCCAGAGTCACACTATAGTGCACCGTACCGTACAGCAGGGAGCTCGTCCTCTTTTCAAACACGGTTGGCTAAACTAAAGTTACGGTGGATTAAAAGATTTTGGGAGGCGGCTGAATTGAACGTGAACAACATCAACAAACACACGGCTGTTAAAGGTAGGCTAGTAAGATATTGTAAAAGATGCATTTGCCTTTAGTATCGTTACTAGCTATGTGGCTGTTGTAACAGTTGATGTTTATTCTGTAACAGCCAGAATAGCATTACAGGCCGTTTTGGATCTCATGTTGTGAATACTGGCAGTACGGTACAGTATATATTTGACTAAAGAAGTAGAGAGAGAGACACATTTGGCAAGAAGCACACTGCAATATTATTAGGAATAAAAGAGAGAATATCTGGCCCACAAGCTGCAAACGCTTATGGGACATTAGCAACTGGAACCAATGGGGGCGTGTCTTACAGCCTGAGTCGGAATTGGTCTATTGTGTCATTTATTATACAGTACATTACTACTTGTGCAAAAGAAACATAGAAAACATTTGCAGTCATGGAAGTATAGATTTCTACTGGCCACTGTTTGGCAGTATCATCTTTAATGCATCCTTTGGGCATTGAGCAAGAATGAACAAAAATGTATAAATCTTTCAGATGCAAGAAGGTCCAATCACGTCTAACCAATCACAAGTGCCTATACTGCCTACATCAAATAGGCATGCTAATGTCATTAGTTAGCAGACAGCATAACAAACAGAAAGAAATGCAGTCCAAAGTTAACCTGACCCATATCTGAACTAGAAGGTTCAGAAAGTAGAAATGTATTTGCTCTACCTCACTTCAACATGAATACAGCTTCAGATATATGGAAGCTAATTAACTAATTCAGGCACTAAAGCTATCTGACATTCACTTCCAATATCCATAACAGCAAGTCGTGTTTTTAAGTGCTAGCATGTCCCTGCAGCATAGGATCTTATTAGAGGCAATACACTTGTAGCCTGACACAATGGATGCAGACATAGCCAGTATTCTGGCCCTAGCAGTGCTTGTTGTTATTGAAGAGCAAAGTTATATAATTCCTGGGAGACAGAAATTGTAGCTGGGAAACTATATGGGAGAGCGAGACAGAGGAAAGTGTGAGAGAGAGAGACCTATCAGCAATAACACCAACACACTTGCTTACAATACCCACATAGGAAAAATCAGACAACCCACACCCATATAAGAACATACAAATTGATGTTCATATATATACGCACTCTCTCTATCTCTCTCTCTCCCCCTCTCTCTCTCTCCCGCCCTCTCTCTCTCTCTCTCTATCTTATAAGCACAGCCACACTAGTCACTTCTAGAAATACTTTGATTTAATGGTAGGAGACAGAGCTCAACTGTCCATGTCATCAGCACTCTCACGCTCGCTCTCTCTCTCTCTCTCTCTCACACACACACACACACACACACACACACACACACACACACACACACACACACGTGTAAGCTTATGAAATGAAGAATACATGGAAATGTTTGGAACATTTACACTAAATGCCAATTCCATTAGCATTGACACAACTATGTAAATTAAAGTGGTTGCTGTTGTGTGTGCTAGTGCTTAGCTTTCAAAAATGTGATATCTATATACTGTAATGTCACATGAGTCATGTGAGCCGGAACATGTTTATCTATCTAACTGCATATGCGCTGATGTCAGCACACTAACTGATCACGCTGCAATATGTGCTTTTATTCCTGTTTCAGCGTTTAGTAATATTTGTGAAAGTGTCAAGACGTCATCCATGGATTCAACGTATTGCACGAGGGCATTCCGGCACCGTGTATTCTTGCTGACACAGTTAAAGAATGCCCTCTCTACTGATGAAAAATAAATAATAAATTGACATGCCCAGAAATTAGCATGGCGATAGGAGTTCAAGACAGAGGTCTTCAAAGTTTGTCGGTTTAAGGACCCCTTGGCTGACAGAAACACAGCACATGGACCCCCTATCACATGGTGTAAAATATTTAGTTGCCGGGCCAGCAATAATGTGTAAGGGGGCCTATAGTGCTATCGTGTATAAAAGTAGGCCACTAACTAAGCCATTACAATAATTGACAGATTTATTTAGTTATAGCCCAGGTTGTATTTAGGTTAATGTTTAATTTCAGAAATTTAAATTTTTGTAATAAAATATGTAATAAAACAGGGTGACCCCCTGTAGTACCTCTGAGGACCCCCATAGGGGTCCCGGACTCCCTGTTGAAGACCTCTGGTCTGTTGAAGACCTCTGGTCTAAGACATGCCCATCCATTTCCAGACTCAACAGATATAAATTATCAACACTTAATAACAAACCAAAATTTCAAGTAGGTACAGTAATTGCTTGATTGCTCAAGGATACTTACATATAGGCCAGACATGTTGGGGTGTCAAACCTTTAATCTACTTTACTGGAAGTTAACCACACTAACACCATCTACAATATCCTGTGCTACACCATTAGAGGGCAGTTATCGTGTCTCCCTACAGATTATATTCACAGTTTCACATACTTAAACAACTGTTAAGAAATGTTATCTGAGCAATATTATTTCTTCAGACTTAAAACGAAATGCTTTCAACTAACAAAAGGATATTGGGAAGTTAAATTGGTCTTCTAACACATTTTTCTGCTAAGCGCAACTATCTATGCAGCTTGCCTATGTTTGCACACGTCTGCTAAGGTGTTCAAATTGATTGTACAGTACCTTGCGGACACTGATCCAGTAGCCTATTATGCTGTCTGTAACCTCTGGATCTTTCTGTGTCCACTGGAGGATGTAGGAGTAGTTGTTTCCTTTCAGGATTCGGACGGGGTTCGGGGTGTCAAAGTAGAACTCAGCATTATAGGGCCGCCCTAAGGAACCGTGAAAAGGAGTGGGAATGAGGGTGTACAAACAAGTTTTGTTAGTTATCCTTAATTATTAATGTGTGTGTGTGTGTGTGTGTTTGTGTGTGACCAGAACACTAATTAGGAATATTTACATCCATCTAATCATTATGCTACAGCCCCCGGGGCACTGAAAGAGGGCGAGAGAGCGAGAAAGTGGGCGAGAGAGAGAGAGAGAGAGAGAGAGAGAGCGAGAGAGAGAGAAAAAGAGCAATTAGCCCTTAATAATCCTTATATTACTATCCCTGTTATCCCAAGAAGCATTCATGCACACCATTTTGGATTTGGAAAAGGTGAACCACTTAATCCCATAAACATGCAAGTAAGGACAACATAGTAATTAAAAAATATCCTGTCATCCTGTCAACAGAAAAAGGGAATATATACACACACCTAT
>JAODLL010020283.1:0-20012 GCA_026546735.1 Forbesichthys agassizii | reverse complement strand
GCAGTGAGGGGAACAGAGGTAGTAGCCTGGCTGCGCCTGACTATTAACTAACTCAATTTATTTAGCTGAGATTACAGTCTGGAATCCGTGTGCGCATTAGCTTTGACACAGCCACCCTGCTGGTGGCCCAATCAGCGTGGGTCAGTGAGATGAAGTCCAGGGTGTTTCAAAATGGTGGTATAACGATCAAAACACTTGTAGCAACGGCGATTGGTTCAGCGCTCCAATAGTTTCTAAATTAACTAGAGGTCTACGCCAAGTAGGACGATACGACTGTAAACATTTCCAATGAAGCGCGGCCAGGCCTATTCACAAACAACAGGCGCTTTCAGAGAGTGAAAACATATTTTCCACTGAGAAAAGCCCTTGCTCTTATAATAAATGTTCTTAAAACTGATGCTATATTGCATCACCTACATTAGCTTCTGAGTTGTTTTTAAGTCGCGTTCGTCGCACCCACCTAAACCTCATGGCTAACAGTACGACGCTGATTGGCCACACAACGATATCCAAGCTCTCCAGACTGATTCTGGAGAGACCAGGATGGACTCGCAAGGCTCCCTTGTGATTGAAACAACAACTGATTTGGCTTGAGCGTTCAAACTAGAAAGTAGAAGCATAGGGAAGGTTTAACATGGTTGGGCTCACAAAGTTCTCTACCCTTTCCTCTACAGTATAAAGCATGTGCACTTATGCTCAGCTAAGCAGTTTCAATAAGAAGCTGGGGGGAACTCTAGCAGGGTAAACAAAACCAAAACAAACAAAAAAAGAAAAGGTTTGTCTTGGCATCGTCTTCAAAGCCATCCCTATAAGGGCTCCACTCACCTTTCCCTGTGTGAAAGCCCTGTCCACTTATCACAATGCTCGCTGCTATCAACCAACTGTCAACATCCCGCTCCAGACATCTAGATTCCAACATTTTACAGCTTCTTAAAATGGGGTGGCACTTATTTAAATAGCACGATAACATGCATGTATTACATTTTAATGAGTGTGCGTGTGTGTGCGTGCGCGCACGTTACCTGTTCTCCGCGGAGCAGAAGAACGTGACCCAGGGGTTGAGGTTCTTGCTGTCAGAGGAAGGGGGCAGGTACATGGCCTCTGAGAAGCATGTCAGGAGGAGCTTCAGCAGCTCTGCCCTGAAGCCAGCCGGGCAGACACACAGATAAGCCGAGCTGGACGCAAAAGCAATGGAAAAGATCCCTTCTACACAATCTACACAATAAAAGCGTGGCGGGCGCAAAATCTACAAATATGTCCATTCTTCAAAATATAAGAGTGGTGGCCGCATAATCTACATTGATGTCCCTTCTTCACAATAAAAGTGTGGCGGGTGCAAAATCTGAAAATATGTTCATTCTTCAAACTAAAAGCGTGGTGGCCACATAATCTACAATGATGTCCCTTCTTCACAATAAAAGCATGGCGGGAGCAAAATCTACGGCAAAGCCCCTTCTTCACAATAAAAGCGTGGCAGGTGCAAAATCTATGGCGAAGCCCCTTCTTCACAATAAAAGTGCAGCGCGGGCACAGACAGACAGACAGACATACTGTGTACCTGTTGATATCGTGCACGTAGTTGAGGGGGGGTGCCTGGGCGAAGCCGACGCCCGCCTCCCAGATGTATTCACAGCTGTCTATAGACTGTGTGTCCGCAGACACGTCCTGCAGAGTACACACACACACACACACACACACAATGACAACCCAGCCAGCCCTGTATACACAGTAAAAGCCCCTTTGGCTAGCAGTAGGCCTACAGCACAACACTAACAACTGTAAAGTGCATTCGTTTGTGGGTTTGGCCCACGCTCTCTGTTAAAGACACAACTGCCCACAGAAGTGGGGATATCCCCAAGGTACGTGGATCGCTGTCTCTGTACTGCTGGCAAATCAGAGAGTATTATTACAAAGTATTATTTTGAAAATAAATTAATATAAGGTGTTTCTTTTTCTATTATTTTCCATATGACCATACGTGCGCTTTAAAAACCAAACATGCTGCCAGGCAGCACACATCTCGGCTTATCACAAGTGATTGTTCAACTGCTGTGAAGAACTGCGGCACCCGCAGTCAAATGAGGACATGTACAGTACACATTGATAGTGAATCTACAACGGTTCACCTGTATCCTCTAACAATGGCAGATTAAGCTAAGTGGATGTATTAATGTGTATGTTCAGTAGACGCGCGCGCGCACGCGCACACACACACACACACACACACACACACACACACACACACACACACACAGCTGGTGGCAGTGTAGAGCAAAACAAGAATGTGACTGTGTTTCCACCACGTGACCCATTAAATGGACACGTTGGCAGTGTCCATACGCGACACCTCTGGACAGATAAGCTTGGCTATTTGAGAACATTTAACTGGTTACCAGCTACCCCCATTCTTCATAGCTAGCATAGCACTGCAGAATGCCCCCCCCCCCCCCCCACACACACACACACACACACAGACTTGAGAGTTTATTTTGAGTGTGTAAAAGCTAAATGTTTATCGGCACAGACATCTTAAGTTCAGCTCGTGTTCTCGTCGTCAAAGCAACGGGCTGTGACCACTTGCCGGCCCTTTTCCAGAAAGCATGTGAAACGGCGATACGGTTTCACCCACGCTCCACTGGCCGTGACATTTCCTCAAAGCCTCTTCATGTTCAGTGGACTGGTCAAGAGGCGGACGCGCTTTCCCAACCGCCCACGTCTGTCAAAGAGCGCCAGGTGTTTGCTCAGCGGGAATAAGACATGTCCGCCCTCCTTATCCTCGGCCCAGTTGACAAACACAGCCACCGGCCACTCCTCTCTCTCACATACGCACACACAGAGAAAGAGAGAGAGAGAGAGAGAGAGAGAGAGAGAGAGAGAGAGAGAGAGAGAGAGATATTGGACGGTAGTCACTTATTAACCAGCCATGGGCCGTAAGTGGGGGGAGATAGCGGATCTTAATGGGGAGCTGCCACAGGGCTTAATAACAGGGAGCTAACACTCTCCACACCTAGCTTACATTAGCACCATATTGACATTCTCGTTGCCTGGGGGTAAAACACAGTGTAAACAACACAGCTGGATCCATTCACCTCTGTATACTACCAACCGCTCTCAGAGTGTAAAAAAAACAACTTAAACATCAAGTATCTAGCCATTAAATTAATGGATAAATAAATGTTTCAAAAAGAAATTTGTGCCTGGATTTTCTCTCGTACAGTAGCCTAAACCACAATAATGTTTTGTTAAAACTGTGTTTTTCGTTTTTTAAGTAAACTAATTGCCGCAGCAGCTGACATTTCTCTCTACCCCTCCCCTACACCTCTCATAGGCTCACTCTCTCCTGTACCCCTCCCCTACACCTCTCATAGGCTCACTCTCTCCTCTACCCCTCCCCTACACCTCTCATAGGATCACACTGTCCTCTACCCCTCCCCTACAGCCAATCACACATTTGAGGACAGTTCTTTTACCATCAACAGCCAGTACCATCCTCTCAGTCTGCACCAAGAGGATCGGTGTGGGGCACCATGACGTTACCTAATAAATTAGCCCAAGGACATGCCGTGTTAATTCTCCATAATTGAATATTGGCTGCCGTTTGGACAGCAGCTGCACGCTTAACACACTCGAATGTCGATCGTGCATAAATTCATTACGGTTTCGTTTCTGGCTGGACATACCGGGCTGCACTTTTTGTGGCTTTGGACAGTGAAGTCTGTACAGAAAAGCAGGTCAGCTATCGCCAACAGGAGGGATTCAGCTAGCGGCTTTTCCTCTTCCTCGTCTCCTTCGTCCAAATGCTGCAAAGTACAGACGCTAATTTTAACAAAGTGACACTCATTCCTCAGTTCATTAGTAATTGATCAAAGACACCAGCATCTTCAGGGAAAGAAACAAACACCAGCCAACGCAGAAGCACAGCTGCACAACATAACATTTAATAATAAATCCTTGCGAACAACCCCTTTGCTTAGTCGTATTACAGTTCCTCATTTTACCTCAATCGCACACTTTAATTAAGGGTTATTCAATACCTCCCTAATTCAACTAGTGGGAAAAAGAGCGACACAATATGACCAGTGTTTGGGTGGTAGTCCCCTGTAGCCCGGGTAACCAGAGACGTATGTGGCCCAGCAGCAGTAGGAATTGACAGAGTTCTGCTTGAGACACTCACCTCACAGAAACAGTCTCCGTTTACACTAGACCGTGTTCTGTGAGGTCCGGAGGTTCCCAGACAAGTGACTAGAAGCAGAACTGTGAAACGGGGCTGTCCCGGGATCGCTAGAGAGCAGAAAAGAGTGCGGACAGCAAGCTGTACTGTGATTTGAGATAGGGGACAAATCCTTTATCGGCTGCCTCCCAAACACACAGTACACTGTGGGTCATCTAGACAGGTAGAAATTTTACGAATTACCACTTACTGAGCAGTTCTCCAAAAACAGATGTTATCCATCTGTAAACATATCTTATGGCTTGTGTTTTAAGTCAATGTCAACATGTTTACATAGCCCTGGAGAGAAACTTATGCAAATCAATAATTTAGAAATTAAAGAGAGGCTAGGTTTGCTATTTAACTGAAAAAATTTAATAGGAAAAAATAGAAAAATCACTTCCTCAATGCATGTTTTCCCCTGTTACAGCTGGCAGGCTTGAAGCATAACACTTGACCTTTTACCAGGAACAGATTAAATAAAATGCTTGACTGTAAAAAAAGGTAAATGTCAGTTGAATTACTGCAGCTGCAATGTACTGTAAAGCTGCAAGTATTCACAATGGGCATGTGCCTATTGCATTGCACACACCGTAGTGTGGTAATGGTTGCCGTCATCAAGAAAACTTTGACACAGAGAAAGAGTGATATCATTTTGAAGGTACAAAAGTAGCCAGAAGATCTTCTGGCAATTCGATATAATTACACAGCAAGCATGGAGGCCTGGTGGGTACTGAATATTCATTGCCAGTTATGGATGGGCAAATCTACCACATCATTTTTAGATATTCGTACATAGAAAAAACAAAGCAATCTAATTAGTCACTGCACAGCATATGGAATCCTTGAAACGGTATAATAAGTCATTCTAGAGAACGCTTTAGGGTGCTCCCTCAGCAGCTCCGCCCCCCACATTGGAAAAGCATTGCGAAGGCTAGGATATTATTGTTGTGTGTTGTCTGCACCATTGTTTGTGCTGCTACTTACAGAGCCAGGGCCGTGTAGAAGTACACAGAGAATGGTAAGCTAGCGGACTGCGGGGAGATATTTGCTGAATTTGACCCGTAAAAAAAAATGTGTAATAGCTTACAAACTGCAAACTATTACTATCCATTTAAAGAAAGTTAAACGGTATTTTCAGCGGTATTATTGCAAGCTATTTGTACGCTAATACACATTATTGTTAAATTCACCAAATATCTCGTCGCATTTCGCCATCTTACCGCTCTCTGTGGGTGTTGGAAAAAAAATCGTCCGTTACTCGGAACATAAAGAAAGTGGCGAAAACCGCTCACATCAACAAAGCCGTGGTACTACGCTTTGCTTCAGAAATGCGCTTTGGTGTGTGGAGCAGCAGTGCGGAGGGCAGCAGACACAGGGAGGGATATTGTTAGCAAGCGGCGTTTTGGAAAATGACTAACCCTGCCTTTAACATGCAGACTGTCAATGACGTAAATGTGTCACGGTACTGCGGCCAGTGGAGAGACGGTATACCATGGCTTCATCGCCAGCCCCTACCCACTATCCTTACCCCAGACCTGCCCGCTCCGGGCACAGTCGACCAGAAGAATCCCCTCCAGTCCACGTCCTCGAAGATGTACGGCAGGATGCGCGTGAGGAGGCGGGTGCAGTTCAGGACCACCTGTCTCTCTCTCTCCGAGTGGCAGTCCGAGTCTGCCGCCTGCACCAGCTTCTCCACCGCCTGTGACGGACACACGTGTGCGTTACTAGGAGACCGGGTTACTATGGACACTTCAGAAGGGCACCGACAGAACCTGGGGAACATGAACAGTACTTTAAAGTGATGCTAGATGACTTTCTGCCACTAGATGTCAGACTAAGAGCACCAGCATCTCAAATAAAAACAAATGCTCTGTTGGTCTCACACACACACACACACACACACACGTTGCCTGGCTTCAAAAACAAAGGAAAGAGAAGCTTGGGCTACGTCACACACAGTTGAGCTGCCGTGACATTTGGGGGTTCTTGGGGTGCTATAGCACAATCAAGAAGTATGCCTTTAGCTGAATGTGAACTGTCAACGGCGTGTGCGTGCGTGCGTGCGTGCGTGTGTGCGTGCGTGCGTGCGTGCGTGCGTGAGGTTTCTGGTGGCACTTAAATATTTTCATTTTACATGGGGGTCTCCATTTAGAGTTCTTGACCTTTAACCTTTAAAGTACTAGAGTGTTTGAACAACAAACACAGGCATTCCTTGAGCCCTGGCAGTATCCATGGTAGACAAAAGTACTATAAGCCTACAGCAAGAAACATAACATTGCTTAACGCAACAGTAACACATTCAGTTGCTCCTAGTTCCTACAGATAAAAACATTGCGTTACCTTATAGCAGAGGGTTGCCAGGTTTGACGGAGATTCCTCTCTAACAGCTCGTATCTCGGCGGCAGGCACCAGAGCAAATACGTCCTGGACCGTGGTGGCGGTGTCGGCCCAGAACTGGTCCCAAAAAGCATCATCTGTGGCTTCTACAGGCTGTGGCAGATGGGATGGGATCAGCACACCAAGGTTCTTATGGCAAGATGTGTGTGTGTGTATGTGTGTACGTGTGTGTGTGTGTGTGTGTGTGTGAGAGAGAGAGCGTGTTCATTATGTGTGTCAGAGTATTAAGTATGTGTTGGTGAGAAGCTCACTGCTGCCCAAACAAGTTGTGACATCATCACCACCTCCTCCTCCAAATGTAACCTACTGTAGCACTGTGCTCTCTGCTCTATTGTAAAGCCTCATCTCCTGTATTATTCATGCCACATACTAAATATAGAAGTTGAATATAGAATGCTAGGTTTTGAGGATGGTCCAAGTAGTCAGAAGTAGCAAAAATAAACTGTTTTTGGCCTGGCTTTGTTGGTTTTATTGTTGAAAAAATGCAGACTGTGATAACCTTAACTCATTAAATGCTGGTTTTACAAATGTGTTACATATCGCCTGAACTGCATTTGTTTGGTAAGTATGAATGCACCTGCCAATTGCCTACTGTAGGCTATAGCCAGGGACTAGTCTGTTTCCAAAGCAAAGAAACGAATAGCCATTATTAATGTTAAGAGCAATTTAGGCAGTATTTATTTGTCATACAGAGCAGAACGGATTATCTGTTCAAAAAGGCTAATCAACAAATCTAGATCTAAAAAGACAAACTAGTATAATTTACAGACTAAATTAATTCGAAAAGAAGCTGTATTAAAGCCCCGAAACAACTGGCTGCAATACTATTCTATAGGTAATATATCCGTATATCCGATAATAATTGTGATCTGGGAAAAACGTGTTTTTTCTTTTCTTCCGCGATGGTTAATTCCATCGATTTGAAATGTTTTTCGGTTACAGTAGACTACCATCTGGTACCTGAACTTAAACTTCAAAGACAACATTCAACATAAATGCGCACCGTAAACACGGTTTTCTTGCAAGCGTTTGTTACAAACTAACCTGTGTTTTGGTTGTGAGTTGGATCACCGCTTTTCTGAAATTTAGTTTGGAGTCTGCGTTCCCCATTTTCCCGTCCCTGTGCTGCCTTGGAGAAGCGCGTCTCCCTCATCCACGTAAGTGACAGCTGGTCTCAACCGAGCAGGATCCACACCACCAGGCAGCTTCCGGGATCCAGATGTACATACCGTATTTACTTTCATTTATCCTACATTCATTTATGCATTGGTTTTATTACGCACAGTAGGCTAATGGTTCATATGTATGTATATATGATTGACTTCGACTTGTCCCTCGACATGCTCATTGTCATCCTGAACATACCCTAGTCTGCTCTATTTCCACCATCCTCACTAGTATGCTGTACAAATTATTTAAAATGTCTAGTTTAATACATTTGTTATCACGTGAACCGTTAATTCGTAATTCTAATCTGATAGGGTACAATTTAAAACAAAAGGTCAATTAAAAAACATGTACCTGAGGCCTGGTATGGCTGCTGTATCAATAGAGAAACAGTGACACCCAGTGAAATGTCTTGACAATATGTCAAATGTCAAATGCTGAGATATGCTATGTTAGATATGCTAACTTCAGTAGTTAACCTTTTTAAAATTATATTTAATTTGTATTTTCTTAAAATATTTTCTACATTTTGCCCATTATTTGATTTACCAAAGTCAAACAAGTGATGTAAATATGTAACAATAACTTGTAAAAGAGACTTGGCTACTCGTGAAAATTGTTTATGCCATATAGTTTATGCATTACACTATCAAATATCAATATGATAAAATTGTGTTAGGCTACCATGACCATGTTAACTTACATTATTGTCAAATGATGAATGCTGCAAAAACCATCAGCTAGTCTGTGCTGGAATAATGTGTAGTTACCTAAACTTAAAACATAAATAGTCTATGTCATATTTTAGATTCTGTTTTACATGTATACTATCATAAAATGTTAAATGTTTAAATATCTTCTATGTGTGTCTTTGTAGGCCTGTATATAGGAAGTTTCTCACAGTAAAATATGACTTTAAATATGATATACTGTATCTCTACATGTCACACACACTTAATGAAGCACTTTAAATAACACTACAGTCGCACTCATCTTTTCCAACCTTCCAGCCACTCAAAGTGCCGTACAGGATTGCCTCACGTTCACACACACATTCACACGCACTTCACACACACATTCAGACACATTCACACGCACTTCACACACACATTCACAAACATTCAAACACACTTCACACACACACATTCAAACACACATTCAAACACACTTCACACACACATTCACACACACACACACATTCACACACACTTCACACACACATTCAAGCACTGACCACCGGGAGCAGTCAGGGTTAGGTGTCTTGCTCAGGGACACCTCGACACGAGGGAGTGGGAATCGCACCAGCGACCAGCTCTATCCACTGTGCCACTGCTGCTCCACTGACACCGCTGGCGTGTCATAAGGGTGTATACTAACATATTGCCCTAGTGGTCTGGGTGTCGCCTACCAGCTGGAAGGCTGTGGGTTTCCGTCTAGAAGAATCTTCTTGTACTGTACGCGTTCTTGAGCAAGATGCCCAGCCCACAACTGCACCTATTTGTACGTATATTGCAAGTTGTTTTGGATACAAGTGTCCTCTTAATTACCTCACATATTTAGTCATAGTCATGCATATTAGATTATTACGACTTACATTCTTTATTATGGTGGTAGATGTGGTTATGGCAGGTCTTACTCAGTAACATAATTGCAGGACATTAATTGTGAGTATGTTTTTGGATAGTCTGACTCATTCCGTCTCTCCTGCATCCTGTCTAAATACAAACAAGAACCTCCCTGTCTAGCCAATCTTAACGGACATAACAAACATTTCCCCGGGGATACGTTCCCTCACAAGCAGACTGAACCCAGATCACGTTAGATATTCCTTGGGATATTGACCTTTGCAGGATGAACAGGGCAAAGGGCCTTTGTGTTTTTTTATCCGCTCTGCTGTTTATTTCAGCAGATGGAGGGGTAAGAGGATGATATCAAACGTGTTTATTTCAATGATATTTGGCTAAATGTACCGACAATAATGTTTTCATGGTATTTATGCGTGTCTTTGGTTTTGACAGGGCTTGGTGTTGGCGCTCAATGCTGCAGATAGTAAGTGTATCTGTTAACACGCGTGTTCTTTGACTTTCATTATGAATAAGGTGCCGAAGTGCCGAACCCATGGGCTGAAACACGGTAGAAATGCTATTCCTTATTAAACCGGGCTAACAATCATGCAGAGGGCAGCTATATTACCATGTATACGTAAGTATTTTGTAATGGTGTGTGTATACTAATGCCAAGCCATTGTGTAGGCTATGGTATTTTCTGACGAACCTGTATTTACACAGAGGGAGCAAATGAAAAGGAGAGAGAGGCCCTTGCCACAGAAGCTATAAAATGCTGCAAAATAGGCGACATGTTCGCAAATAAGGGGCCAGGTTAGTAGAAACCCACCCAGATTTGATGAGTAAAGTAGCCTAAAAGTGATAAAAGCAAACGACCGCCCGCCCGCTAGGATACGTAAAGATTTGCACGTCTTTGTTTATGGATTATATCATAGTACAATGAGTGCAATATAGTGATACTAACGAGTAATGGCATTGAAGGTTAGGTCATATGTTTTCAGCTATTAAGAAGCAGTAGCCAGCCACTGTGACACAGCGTAGCGCAGCCAGGCAATGATAATTAAGCAGGTCTAGTAGTAGGTAACTTCTACGTATGAATTATGAGTACAGCAGACCTATTCATAACAAGTTGAAGTTACTGAGGTACCACTGTCCGTCACCATTCCAAATTAAGTGGTCACTCTGCAATTGTTTCCATAGCTACTTAATGTAGTAATTGATAAACTAAATGAATGATAATGATGATGAGTATGATGATGGTGTATTTTCTTTGCAAAGGTGGAGAAGGAGGCAGCAGCAGCATTATTGATCCAGCAGAACTTCAGATGGTGGTCAGTTCAGTGTCAGAGCAGGAACCTTCAGGTATGTACAGATACATTCTTGTGACATGGCACTCAACATCTTAGTAGGCATTAAAGGGTAAAGTATATAAAAAATGAAGCAAAACCCATATATAGGTGATGATGAAATGAAATGTATAATAAAATAAATAGCCAAAACTGGCAGCAATGCTGAGAATGTTCAAATGGGGAGTATGGATATTATTATAAATATGTGCTTCTAGCCAATACATCACTTGAAGAAAGTGACCAGCGCATGTCAGTGTGTGTTATGTGATATGATCAGTTGATTAGGGTCAGTGGGTATGGCTTCTCAACAAAGAAAAACTCAGTGTTCAGATGGGCTACTTGTTGACCGTCCCAAATGTTTGTATTTTGTGATGTAGATAACTTTCTTTATAGATGAAAATAATGGCCAAATGTATAACCCGTATTACATCAACAAATCGGTTTAGCCTATAAAATTAGCAGCCTGTTGGTTTGCATGAAGATAGAGTCAAATTCCCAGCCTGAATTTTTGTGCCAGTCCGCCCCTGCCTCTGTTCCATCGCTGACTACAACGATATACTCCTTTTGCTTGTGTGCTGTTGGTTTTGGCGGGAAAAAGTGTGAAATAGGTGATGGACTGTGTTGCACCGCAATGATAATTTCACAATTTGACTCAAAGGCAAATAATATACATAATGTATAAAACCCCTTGCCCGTTGTTTCCGTAGTAAACAGTGCAACATGCTACAATGGCATGGGACTCTACTACAGAGGAACCATCTCTCGGTCGAAGAGTGGGAGGTGGTGTGTGGAATGGGATACCAGGGAACGCCTACGGTCTGCAGACGTCCAGTCAGGGAGGCACAACTACTGCAGGTAAGACCATTGATAGTGGAAACAATGTTCAGCTGTTTGGCTTCGCCTCACTATTGCTTCTACCTTCACAGAAACCCAAACTACAGGAAGCGTCCGTGGTGTTACGTTATGAAAAAAAATAAGCGGGTTCAAGAGTTTTGTAATATCCCGACTTGCTTCGGACCAGGTAGATCTGTCGGTCCACGCACTTTACCGTCCAAACATGCTCTTATAAATCATGTTTTCTTTTTACATACATAATGTCTCATATTTGTAGGTCCACCCTTCTTCCCAACACCTACTGAAGCAGGGACAGGTAAAACATTGTCCTTCCTCCTTGAGTCTTTATCATAATCCACTAAAGGTGGGGTATTACACAAAACAGGTTAGCCTAGTTTCTGTATGGAGCTTTCTGTTTGAGATAGTGTGAAAACAACAGCGTTGGTATTAGTACGTCATGTTGCCAATGTGAATCACTGTGAACAGAAACATCGTGGGGTAGAGTGGTGTAGTTACCTAGGCACCGATCATCTCGTCATTTAGAACAGTCTTGCTAACTTTGAGCTCAAATCAATACAAACTCCCTCAGAAGCTCTGCCCCACACATTGAAGCGCATTGCGAAGCCAAGTGGCATTGATGTTGTGAGCGGTGATCGCCACTATGTTTATGTTCCTATTTATGAAGCCAGGGCTGTGAAGTACCAGATACATTTTTCAGCACGCACAGAGATCGGTAAGATTGCAAAATGCAAGGAGATATTTGGAAAATTTGACAAATTGTAGCCTATTAGCTTACAATTAGCTTGCAATAGCTAACTATACCATAAACATTTACACTGCCCCGCCCATACAGTATCCCCAACTTTTAAAGTTACCATTTTTAAATTAGCCTATCATCAATGACCAGTGGCTCATTAACAGTTATTGAATACCTCCCAAGTTGGCTTGATTTCCTTGTGATTTCCTTATCAGGTAATTATATAAAAACTAAGAAGTATTGTAAATACATTTCAGTACAGTTCATGTTGAGATAATTGTATCTTGCCTTTAAAGAAAAGACTGTATGATCTTGTTTGCCACTAGATGTCAACAATGAGCACCAGCATCTCATAAACAGCGAACAATAACAGAAAATTGATGTTTGCTGCTACAGTATGCATGTTTAAAATGTTGTCCGTAGGACCTTTAAACTCCCCCGCAGAGTCGACATGCGGCCAGCGCTACGGCAAACATCTCAAGATCGTGGGTGGAGCAGTCACCACTGTGGAGTCCCAACCGTGGATGGTTGCCCTGTTTTTGCAGAGCAAAACTAAGCAGAAGGTGTTCCGCTGTGGAGGCAGTCTGATCGCCCCCTGCTGGGTCCTGACAGCGGCTCACTGCTTCCCCGATGGGTGAGGACAGGCGGTCACGTCACTGTAACACCGGCGGCTGTTACAGTACTGCTGTCACACAGTTACAGTACCGCTGTAAATGTACTACTACTGTAATACTGTTATAGTACTGCTATGCTACTGTTACAGTACTGCTGTCACACAGTTACAGTACTGCTGTAAATGTACTGAGTATGTATGTACATAGTACTGCTATGCTACTGTTACAGTACTGCTACAGTAATAATGTTACCGTTACAATACTAGGGCTGTAAGACCAGCAGGTGACGTGGGTGATGTTGTGCAGTAGTTGTGGGTCAGTGAGGTTTGTTGTGGTGTTCCCGCAGCCCCCACACCGAAGCTCAGAAGTTGTCGGTTACACTCGGGAAAAGCGCACTGAATGAGACGGACCGGACCATAGAGCAAACCTTCAAGGTGCAACAAGTGTTCATCCACGAAGGGTTTGACAATAGCGAGGGAAACTTCAACCATGACATGGGTATGTTATTCTAATATTTAATATGCAGTTGGAGTGACAACGTCAAGCATACATTCACAGAAACATGTTGATCCCATTTCATATAACATAGGCTTTACTAGGGTTTATGTCATCTACGTTATTGTGATATAAAGAATCAATTAATAACTATAATCAATAACAGATGGTTTATACATGTGAGTATAAATGTGAGTAGTGATTACATTGAGTTTACTTAACTTTACTCAATTTGTCCTAAAAAATGGCTTTGGATAAAGCATCTTAATTAAATCTAGGTTGGTCATCGCCAGCTTGAATACATTTTGTTAAAACTTTTATAGGTTGTCCTGTCATTTTAACTGCTATAAAAAATCAGAAAAGAATCCCTTTTGATCTGATCATAAAATGACTAAGAAACCTACAGTACAGTAATTGAGACATTACATATATATATGTGTAAAGTGGATGTTTTTACAGCCCAACCTGTCATGGCTGTTAGTGTTTATGGATGTGGTCCTTTCTCTCTCAGCCCTACTGAAGCTGAAAGCCAAGAATGGACGGTGTGTAGTGGAGACTCGGTCTGTAAAGACCGTGTGTCTGCCACCGCCACACCAGAGCCTCCGGGCTGGTTACCTTTGTGAGATTGCTGGCTATGGAAAAGAGAAGAAAGGTTAGAAAGAACCTAAAGCACTTTCTGTCATGTATCTCAATGTCATAATCATTTTATTTTAGTTTGTATTCTCTGTCATTTTTTAAAATTACTTTATATTACTGTTACTATTTGTTTGTCTGATCAGATTTACCTCCTCTATATTTTCATATTTTTAAATTAAAATGCTGTTGTTATTGTTGTATTGTTATTGTTAATGATATATTATATATTTATATATTATATATGTTTGCTATATTTTTGTTCTGACTGTCAAATCACTGTAAGTCTTGCATCGTGCTCTATAAAGTTAAAACGTATTAGTTAAAAATGATTATTTTTCTCTCTTAAAAAGATACACTCTGCGCTATTACACTATTCTGGAGCAGGAGAATAGTACTGTATGAAGCCCCTCAGCCTCTGGTCCCCTTAACCCCCTTTTCCCCCAGCCTGTGTTTCTAACCATAAGCACGGTCTGGGGGTTTCCAAAAGGTGTCCCTTCTAATGTCCAGTTCTGTTCACCTGTGCAGGCCTGTGGTATAGCTCCCAGTACCTCAGAGAAGCTAAGGTGAACTTGGTGGCTCATGCTGTGTGTCGAGACAAGGAATACTATGGAGACGCCATCACAGAGAATATGATCTGCGCCGGTCGGCCTGACTGGCGCAAGGATTCTTGTGAGGTATTTCTAGCGGGTCCGAACTCCTTAGTGTTCCACTCTTTTATCGCTTGTTCCCTTTGTGTTCCTCTCCTTACCGCTTGTTCCCTTTGTGTTCCTCTCCTTACCGCTTGTTCCCTTTGTGTTCCTCTGCTTACTTCAGGGGGATTCTGGGGGCCCTCTTGTGTGTGAGGTTGATAACCGGATGTTCCTCTTTGGGATCGTGAGCTGGGGAGACGGGTGTGCAAAGGAGTACCGCCCAGGCGTGTACACCACTGTGACCAATTACAACCAGTGGATAGAAAAGAAAACGGGACTGTCGACGATCACGTCTGTGTCCACCTTCCCCATAAAAGTGGCATCCTCAAAAATGGCACAATAGTGTTTCTTATTAATAAACAGTGAGTTGGTGCAGAATTGTGCTGTAGTCGTTATGTTCCTTGATGCTATCCTTATTCAAGTATATGAACATTATATTACTGCTTCAAATGTTTCCATTTCTTTTAGTTTTTATATATAGGTTGAAATAAATTATTTTCTATGACTAAAGGATTGTTTATTGCTGAAGAAAATACATTTCCCACGGGTTCAGTGTTATATCAAGAGAATGGCATCTTTACTTAGATGATTAATCTTAAGTATAAAAAGAGGTTTGCACAATCTCTATTTAGGATAATTATGACAATAATATGTGATTAAATTCATGAACTGTTGATGTAGGCTACCGGTAATAATAATAATAATAATAATAATAATAATAATCTTTATTTATGCGTTACTGATTCTACCTTTTGTCTGGTAACTAGTAACTGTAGTGCTTGAGAAGTTAGTAATTATCTTGAAATAAACGTGTTTTACTGGAATTGATTAGACGTAGCAAAATCAGTTCACATTTTAATTTTAATTTAATTTTCATTAGTTTCATAAAGGAACGGCTATGTCGACGTCCTCCTCCGTTAATTTTATGACGTTGTACTTACATCTTAGAACCACACGGGGTCATCAGGTGTTAATACTTCTCTCCAGCCAAACCCAAACGACGTACAAGGAATGTTCACTGTCAAAGGAAGAGGGCTGTCAGATACTATATCAACATATATATATATATATATATATATATCTTTTCAGAATTGTTCAAGAATGAATGTGGATGTATAGTTAGTTCATGGTCAAGCGTATATGCCTTTATTACGAGGGTGAACAAGGATTTTTTGATAATAGAGCAGTAAAATGTACTTAAAATTTGTTTTTTCTTGTTGTTTTTGTACAAAGATTGTATCAAGTAATAATTAATAGCAAACATGTTCAGTGTAAGCAACATTGGCGCCCACACATATTTCTTTACTCACAGACATTCAGCCTGAATAAATCAGGCCCTTATTATTATTATTATTTGCTGAATAAGGGAAGATGGAGGCCACCCACCTTGACCAGGCAGATAGACTCTAGTGGCACCCACATGTCAGAGGCTACTCACAGGAAGGAAAGTCTTGTCAGGGGACCTATAGCCCACCTTTGATTGAGAACGGACTCCAACTACACATGGCAGCCTACATGGCAATATAAGCTTGACATTTTAACATGTTTAAGATTATTCAGATGATCATGGTTAAAGAGAAGCAACCATCAAAACTAAATATGTTATTGGACTATTATATTATACCGTAGGCCTATTACAGAAGCAACATTTTAAATGTTAAACTATACACACAAAAAGAAAACATTTGTGAACACCTGTGGGATCACCTTGGACGTGCTGGTCGTGCCAGAGTGACCAACACAACCACGTTGGCTGACTTGTGACAAATGCATGGTTGAAGAATGGGATGCCATCCCAGAGCAGTGTGGGACCAGGCTGGTGACCAGGATGTTTATGTTTAATTTAACAAGCTTTCCACAAAAGTGTTTGATCATTAGAAATACATGACAGAATAGTAGGCCTACCTCTACTGAGGATGATGTGGTTAGGCTACTGATCACCGTTAAACCTCTATATCAGTAGGCTGTATGCAATCACACATAAATATAAAAGCATTTAAATTTGCTCTTAAAAAAGTCTCCCAGTGTACTGATGAAATGCTTTTAAACTTTTGTTCCACTCGCTTAGGCTACTCTAGCTCCTCACCGTCCATTTTGTATATGTGTGTATTTACAATGTAAGATGTCCTTGAGTGTGTCCTCAAATAAAATGTATTATTATTATTATTATTATTATTATTATTATTATTATTATTATTATTAAGAATGTGGCACACCATTTATGAGATGTATGTATGCCATGTATTATCATATACTGTATCAGCATGTTAACTACTCCATATAAAGGCCATCAGTATTTAGTTCTTTATGTTTACACGAGGGTTCAAACTGATAAACTTCCTTGATGATTCTTGCTTTTTGAACTCTTCCTTTTTAGGAAATGCGCTGCCTGCTTGCAGCCTCTCTTGGGAATCTGTGGGAATTCCTTAGCTGATTTGCTTCATTTGGTTTTTAGTAGCCTACTTACTACAACATTGTTTTATTCAGGGTGTGATTAGGCTAAAGGAAACGTGTGCTGTAGCCTACTAAACACATCCTTTTGGAAAACATGATCCTTATCTAAAATAAATGAGTTCAGTAATTTAATAATGATGATCTATTTGTGGAGTGCGTTGTACTGTCAATAGATTACGTCCTAATGGTATAGACTTTCGGGCTATATTTCAGACAGTTATCAATAAAAGTGGTCGAAGATAAAAATAGACTATAGCCTATTGGTGACAATTCAACTTATTAGCCAATAAGCTATATGGTGGCTATATATAGTAGAATATGGTTTTGTACTTTTTGTGTAGCCAAAAATATACCATCTCCTATGCCTGCCAATTCTACCACGAGCAGAACTTGTTCTACCAGTCATAATTTACACTGGCTCTTACTTGCAGTTTGGATTGCGCTCCACACAACACATATTTCCCTTTTTAGGGCATGAGAATGTATTACGTAATTCTGGGAGCACATCTCTAGCAAACTCGACTATGTATGTGTACGCTGTAGAACGGAGAGGCGTGTCCTGATAGAGTAGCACTTACATCGGCCAATCGGGTACATGAGCGACATGGCTGCTATTCCATTGATTGGTCAGAATACGAACGCGTTTTCAGTGAGTCGTAGATTTGTCACTCATTCTGTGGCTGGGAGTTTTTCACGTTGGTTTCAAAGGGAGCAGTTGTAGTCTTCCCGGAGAGTAGAACTGTCCTGGGAAAGAGTTGGAACTGTCTCGCATGAGTTGCAGGAAAGAATAACTGTAGCGAAAAACGTTTTCTATTATTTTTCTCTTGAATAGTGGTCTCGAGTAGTCATCATGCCGGTGTTTCACACTAAGACGATAGAAAGTATCCTGGAGCCGGTGGCTCAGCAGATATCCCATCTGGTGATTATGCACGAAGAAGGGGAAGTTGATGGAAAAGCAATCCCGGACCTCACCGTGCCAGTGGCCGCCGTACAGGCAGCGGTCAGCAACCTTGTTCGGGTGCGTGTACTCTATTTCTTTTTATTTCGTTTTATACGGTAAAGCACAGATTTATTCGGCAGGCTACCTGTCCAGTGTGAACTGCTTTCTCATGTTAGGGGATTTATATGCTCATACCGCTGTATGAATGTGTATATATACATTGCATTTAGTTTGATTCGGGGATTATGCAATTTACAATAAAGTTGTATGAAGTTCTTTTAGTGCAAAAGGGCAGAGACGCCCTTGAAAATATGCCCTGCCTACTTTACTTCAGTCGACTGTCATTCCTTTTTTTTTTTTCTTTTTTTTTGTCGTAGCCGAGTCGGTGAAATCTTAAGAGATGCATGGGGTGTTTGAAATCACGTCCACGCTATTGTGTGTATGTGCGCAGTTTAAAATTCCATGGGAATATAGATTAGGCTACTATTCGAAGTCTCATTTGAATCTGTCCAATCGATCGGCCACCCATAAATACATTAAATAAAGCATACACCGGCATAAGTGAATTCAGTTAACTTTTAACCCGCTAACCGCAGCAGTTGAGTGATGTGGTTGTCAGTCTTTCCCCAAGGACGTGAAAGCCAAACACATTTCACAACCATCTTTCTGTAGAATAACTAATAGTTATAGAAGTCAAAAGTTAAAACTATTAACCCATAAAGCCCAGACAATCATGCAATAATGACATTTTGATGAATCGCAAATGTTGCTGCCATATGTTTGCCATACGTTTTCATTATTAATCTGTCTATAAAGATATTGGAAACTTTCACAAACCCTCAGCCTGAAAACGAAGTAGAAGACCCCCTAAGCCTACAAAGTAAGTCACTTATTTAGGCTCCCACAGTTTGAGGTTTGCAAAAAAACTATACTGATTTAAGAGGAAAATGTGTTTCCTCAATGATAAACGTTTGTAGACCCTGTTTGTTAGTGTGGTGAAGCTAGACTGCTTGACAGTCCGCAGATAATGTTGGACAATTGGTCCTTCGTCTCCTTTTAAGGAATTATTTCAGTTACAGTAGCGTTTGGTTGCCATTGACATGTAGTTAATATGGTCGTCTCCTACTGCATAATGGTCCATTTCAGATCCACACCCACGCCCACATAACTTCCTTCCACAGATGAGTGTGAAGACGAAGTGCGTGACGGTTGTAGCTGTCACTCTGCAAGACATAACACATTATGAAAGCATTATTTCATA
This sequence comes from Forbesichthys agassizii, assembly GCA_026546735.1. Classification (NCBI taxonomy): domain Eukaryota; kingdom Metazoa; phylum Chordata; class Actinopteri; order Percopsiformes; family Amblyopsidae; genus Forbesichthys; species Forbesichthys agassizii. Next base: position 641 of record JAODLL010020283.1, on the reverse strand, counting down.
TGGTTTCACGTTGAAGCATAAGCCATGCAACATTTTGTTACAACAGGGTTGTAAACCTTTTTTAATTAGTGAGATGTTTTAAGTTGCAGTTAAAAATGTAGGTAGGCTAATAAGGTTTTAATACATAATTTTGCCAGTCTCATTTTTACATCAATATCATAAAACACTGACTGATTGCAGTTCAAAATAATACATTAATGCACATTCTACATGTGTCTATATAAAATCACACAACGAGTAGGCTATATTATCTATTGGTGTATTCATTGCATTGTGAAGACCTTGATAGCAAAACATAGTTGAATCCAGCTATAATACTGTATTCCGCTATACCTCTGGTTTTAACGGTGAGATGACCTGTGTTCTTTTATCCCTGTGCTCTGGGGCATCTCGAGTGATCATGGATTTCCAACAGCAGTGAACCTAGCCCTCTAATTATTTCCAGTTGCCCTAGAAACAAGACAGCATGCACAGTGTTATGATACCGTTGAACGGTCAGACCTTCCCTTTATGGATTAAAAACGTAATTAGTTCTGTATGAGTCATTAGCTGGTAAGTGAATACATGTTATCAATCAATCAATCAATCAATCTTTATTTATATAGCACTTTTCATACAAATTCATGTAACACAAAGTGCTT
>JAODLL010020272.1:0-23122 GCA_026546735.1 Forbesichthys agassizii | reverse complement strand
CACCTTCACCTATGGTGTATAAAACTGGTGTATAAAAAGACAGAGACAAGCATGGACACCGTTATTCTGACAACTCATACATTTGTGTACCTAAACACTGCTATGAACAAGTATGTTTTTATGAATCAGCCTGGCATAGTGAAAGCAAGCCACAGTACAATGTTTTGATACTGTGCGAATATAAATGCGTGCAATATAATGCAAATTTTGATCAACAATGTTCAGTCTGGGTCACAATCAATAAAGGAATTTTCAGCCTTTCATCATTTGCAAGGTGAATATGCAGGCATACCGAAACATAGAGTATATGACCTATAAAGGCATATGACAATGCTGTTATTGTTCTTGGCTAGTGGCTGTTATCGTTAAAACACTGGCACTTTGAATGACCATTCATTCCTTATTACTCACCCTTCCCTGTAGCGACATCATACCTATTTGGGACTCTCTGAGTCTGCCTATTGTATTCTACTGCCTGCTAACCATAAGCTCCATGGTTTAGTGTGTTTACGACGCTGTCACTGATACAGTAGGTCCAGCCTGGACAGCGTCACCAAGGAGCATGTAATCCCGGTAAACACTGTTACGCAGGATGACATAATGCTAATATGAAGGTGTTTACATGTGGCATTCAATGTTGTTTTTACAGTATAATATTTAAATACATATATATATTCAATGGTGGTACGTTATATTGGTCAGCAACCGTATCTGTAAATCTGTGTCTAGATTTGTATAGTGTAGTTCAAAACATTTTGGTGTCCCTTTCACTTATATTCTAAGTACAGAACCCCTTTAACAGACATAAAGAGAACAAAAATATATACAGGATTTTATCATATAAATGGGTTTGGAATGCTCAAATTCAAGTGGAAAATACGTATAAATAGGCTATTTTTCTTTTCTTACCCCCTGTAGTATCTCAAAGAACCATAAACAAACTCCCATTTGAGAAACACCGGTCAAGCTAAGTATTCTTAACGTATTAAAGTATTACTTGCTAATGTAAAAATTGAAACATTTATTGAAAGCATCCTTAAGCAAAATGCCTTAGTGTAACATGCTTTGGATGAAAGTGTACAGTATGCTAAAATGACAATATCTAAAATGACTTAGCAGTACATTACAGTACATTCTCACTGGGTTCCATTGTGAGTCTAATTCATCTAAAAACAATGCTGTGTGTTTGAGTGTGTGGTAAGACATCTTACACAGTTCTCAATGCTGAATTTCCTGTAAGTCAGCAGGAAGGAAGTTGGATGATTGACTTTGGGTAAACCAATTTCACACATAAGATACAACGCAGCACGGCACAACTATTTGCTCTCCAATACTGAAGAGCATCTCTCCAACCCCACCATGTGGAAATGGAAACCTGATACTGTTTAAAATCTATGGAAGCTCTGAAGCTCTAAATAGATGTTGTAAATAACTTAATATATAGTTATTTATAGTTGATTTTATACAATTAAAATGTGTACATATTTACACAAAGTAACTGTTTAACAATGTAAAAAATGATGGGCACATCAGTGTTATACGCATAGAAATATAGCTAAATCACTGTTTATAAAAGAGCAACTGCTTTTATGCTAATTAACCACAAAAGTATTATCACAACGTGGTGTGATTAGTTTTCATATGAGCATTTTGTGACATTTACCTAAAGGCAGGTCATCATTAGACCTACCGCTATTCAGATATGTCTCTTACAACCAGCCTCTTCCTTACCTCTCTCTCTTCGCTTTCTGTCGATCACCCTGGGGCTCATAATCAAATCATCTCTGTCTCTTGAGGGCGTTATATCTGTCTGTCTTATGTCTGTCTGTCATGCTGTCTGTCACTGGATTTGTGTTAACTTCTCAGAATATCTCTTGTGACATTAGGATAGAGATAGAAGTGCTCAGAATACGGACAGAGAGGTGGTCTGGGAGGAAAGTTATTTGCACTAATTTTCCACTTTGTTTTGATCCACAGACAGCATCTAAATGCATCTATCTTTCATCAAGGGAACAAACTCCTCAAAGTAACAACTGGGACAACAAATTGCCAAAAAGAAGCTTGGATTATTGGAAGAAATTGGCCTTTCTCTTGGTTGGTTGAAGGACTGAATTGGTTGAAGGATTTCAAGTTTTCTTCCAATACCAGCACATGCAAGCAATTGTACAGTTACAAATTCAAAACAACAAGAGAAGCAAAAACGTTTGAGCATTAGAAGTCAGGATGAAGTTGTCTGTGTAAACCATCATACCTAAAAACAATTCATGAAAAACATTTATACCATTGTGTTTCAATTACCATGCACCACAAAATGATGAGAGTCTGAAAAGTAAGCCGTTTCAACTTTATTCAACAGTTGTTTTTAATTATTTTGTTGTAGGTTTGACATCAGAGGCAGTGGAGGTTTGATGTCAGAGGGGGTGTGGACATTCGTATTCCTCTTTATATTACGTTATAGAGCTAATGACCCAATAAAACACTGATTGAAACGTTTTACGACCAATGCCATTCCGTCTCAACACAGCGCAACCTGACAACATGGATGAGAAGAAAGACAGCGTGCTAGACATTTTTCCACAGCTGTGGAACTTTGCGACAGAGAAACACAACCAGGGGGTCTACAACACCGTGTGCCTGGTGGTCCTCCTGGCTCTTCCCCTGCTGGTCCTCCTGATATCTTTGGTGGTTTGCTGTCACTGCTGCTGCTGTCACCATGCCAACAGCTGCTGCTGCTGCTGCTGTGGAGAAAGCAAGACCATGACAAGATCAGAAGTCATGAAGAAGAAAAAGAAGAATAAGAACAGCTCCTTGGATTCGGACGACTTGTGGATTTCAGTCAAATCAGAACCGATGATCCGTGATCAGTTTGCCCTGGCCATGGTGTGAAGACGTGAACACCTCAAATGGCTTGATCGGGACTGATATTGGATGTTAAAGATGGTCTAATGCCGGTCACAATAAATAATCTTACTTCGTCAATCGTCATTCAGCAGATGCATTCATCCAGTGGAACTTTCAGTACAGGGAGCGGATTGGATTTAGGCATCTTGCTCATGGATGCTTGCTGGCATGCCACTTCTGGTATGCCAGGAATAAACCAAGGACCAATCGGCTGACATTCAACCTCCCTACCCACTGAGCTGTCCTGTTAGAGATGCCCTTTAATGCACTGAATATGGAGTTCCCCTGTTGTTTTGGTCTCACATTGGAGAGCACGTCTCCATTCCCACACCAGAGTGCTTAGTGGCTTGCATTCCTCCCTGCTCCTCCCCAAAGACCCTTCTCCACCCCTCCCTTTAAAGACACCCACATGTCTGAGGGCTGTTGTCTTTCAAACATTGAGTCTGGTGTCCTGGCAGTGTACCTTTAAAGCAATGGAATACATGTATGACAAGTCTGGTTGGAATACTGCATGCAAACAGTGTACAGTAGCTGTTGTTTTGTATTACTGTAACATAATGTATGCTACAGTAATATAAAGGACTGCTGTATAGAGTGCAATATAATGTTGCAGCTATATAAGACCGTGTGCATACGCAACTTTTTTGTGGAAGCTGTCGACCTCTGTTTTACATTATAACCCTATGGAGCGGACCGTGTTTTTAAATGCACAGGCTGCCGCAGGTGCTTTCTTCAGCAGCTCTGGGCTTCTTCTTCAGTTGGGAAAAGTTCAACTTCTCAGTTCAACTTCAGTTCAACTTCTGTTCAACTTCTCAGAAGAAAACGCCTTACGTCTTCTGCTTTTTGTTGGACAGTTGACCAATCACAAGCGGCGTATTGAGACCTGGTGTTTCTCATAGCAACCGTAACAACCGCTTCAGCTGCGTTATTGTCGACATGAAAAATGCCCAGGCCGCCCTTTAATCAAAAAAATCTGTCTGAAGTCTGAATGCGGCCTAAGATTTACTTTATCCAATGTTTACTGCAAGGTACAGTACATACATGTGCCCACATGTTCCATGGAAGCAATTGAAATAATGGGCAGATATATATATATATATATATATGATTGTGGTAGAGACAGTGTGTGTGTGTGTGTGTGTGCGTGTGCGTGCATACATAGTGCATGTATTACCGAGAGGGACAATGTTAGTGTGAGTGCTTTGTTCCTGAGGCTCCAATGTGAAATCCATTGCATCTTCATCTGAGGTGAGACAATGGAAGGGCTGCAGGGGGTCACATGGCTGTTATACTGCCAGGGTTTGCATTCAGGTTTTAATCTAGGACTCTGAGTCCCTGAAGGATTTTATTTTTTGTCTAATAGGCTAAAGCCATTCAGTTTCTAACTATACAGCTCCTTGCACTCAGTGACAGCTATTTAAGTCCTTGTGTGTCATTAGTTTCTCTTTTCCCCAGAATGTCTTGTGGTGTACAGTATGTCATTGCTTTCCAGTAATGTTACAGTATGTCATTGCATTTCATGTCTTACATTATGTGATGCGTTCATTTGTTTCCCCAGTGTTGAACGAGTGCACATTGAGAAGTATTTATATACCGTAAAGCTATATTCTATTGTGATAGACCAACATCAGAAGTGAAACACAGAGATAATCCAACACATTGGTCTTCTTGTGGAATACCTTTGGCAATTCCTTTGTGTGTGTGTTAAATAAACGCAGGTAATCAATCACTGTATACCATGATCATCTTTATGCATTAGCTAGTTAGCATGCACTAATGGTCTCTGTGTTCAGGCACATTTGGGAAAACAGGTCCCAATCATTTCATCACTGTTCAAGACAGAAAAACCTCACATGAAATGGCAGGTGTGCCTGTAAAAAGACATATTGCATAATCTGAATTTAGTTGGCAGTGTCATAACCAGAAGGAATAATACAAGGAGGACAGATAGGAACATCTACCAAGAAAATATAAATGATCTCCCTTTAGGGCATAAGAAGCCCCTAAGAATTGGTTAAAATAAATGTACTGTCATGAGTTCTAGATGGAACGGAGAGTTTACTCTATCAAACTCCAGGTATTTTGGTCACCCTCCATAACAATCGAAAAGGCAATCAGACTGAAGAACACACGTGTGTTGTAATAGAGATATTCTGTTCATTGAATGACCTGGTTTAATGTAAAAGAGTGCTGTGCAAGACATTTACCGCCATCTTGTCTATGTATCTCACTTCAGATAATCTCACATCAAATTTGTTGACATACTAATAAAGGATAAAATATGCACATCTGCCATTAAAGGAATGTCACCCAGTAGAATAATTAGTTAATGAATAGGAACTATCTACATTTTTTTCTTTGAGCGGATCAATGAAATTACAATTTATTAATTAAGATTATGTTTAGTTTCCATTAGTAAACTTTTTGCTGTAAAAAAAAATGTAACTATGTAAAATTAGATTTTCTTTGTCACTTCAACTGTCATTACAATGAAAGCTATGTTCAGTTTAGCTTTAGCTCTTGAAGCATTCTCCCACCCAATGCATTTCATATACCGGTTATTTAACTGTTTACAGTAACTGCTGAGTGTTATTATTTATTTGTAGACATTAAAACAACACAATTTAACTGAGATGTCTTGTTGGTTCTGTTATTTATTTTGACATACAGTAACAGTAGTCATACTGTGATGTAGAATATCACGTATGGATGTATGTTGACATACTGTAATAAACTTAAATATGTGCTCCATATCACAGTGAGTGCAGTTCAGCATGGCTTAAAATACTCTGACACTACCGACAGTATGCTCAATAAATGCAGAATCCATTGCATTCCAATGTAATTGGCCCCTATGGGAATTCAACTTTTCCCCTCTCATCTTTTTCTACAATATTAGTATCACTGACATTTTAAGAAAGAAAGAAAGAAAGACTGGAAGCATATGTCCAGCATTGACCTGGTTAAAACCAGAATTATTAATATTATTATTATTATTATTATTATTACATTCTAGCTATTCTGTTTTAAGATGTCAATAATGGATGCCGGATTGATTAACATAATCAGTGTTTACTTTTTTCAAATCGTAAATATCTTAATCAAAGATACACTATTTAACATTGATTCAATCTTAATACCAATGCATTAATGCAATAGGCACATTTTGCTTGTTAAAAGCAGTTTTATAGCACAATAGAAAGGTTGGAATTCAGGAACACAGACATTTTGGACAAGTAATTTTGTATTTACATTATGGAATGGGGAGAAATCACTGAGCCAGGTTCCTCTCCTCTCCTCTCGTCTCCTCTCCTCTCCTCTCCTCTCTTCCTCCTCTGGTAGCCGTGAATGACAAAACTGTTCCACCCCTTTAAACAAACACTCCCTTGTTAGAATGCTAGCATGCTCTGTCATGGAAAACCCACGTCACACACAAAATCCTATTCTGTGTGTGTTGCAGCTGAGCAGTGGTTGGTACACTTACATGAATCTTTTCTCTGACTGATTTGAAAGAGCATATAATCAATACATTAGCATTGTAAACTAAATATCACACAAAACCATTATACATCACAATATTTAAGGATTCTAAGGAAGCTATGTCATTTTATAAAATGAACATGCAAATTTAAAAGTACAATGAGTGATACTGTAGATAGTGTAATAGTCTTCAAAGAATATATGTTATATGAATCTAGATTATACAAACAGGATAAACAACATTAAGTAACATCACACACAACATACTGTATGTGTTCACGGACAAAGACAGATTGTTTGGAAAGGGGAATAGGGGTCAAATTGCTTCCTCTTTCTGTTGCATTTATTCTGCCACTAAGCAAGTCACTTAGCCCAGAGTGCAAAGGCAGGAACCAATCTCCTTAAAGTAATTTGCAATCACTGCGGCTGAAAGGGCCCATTGCATCTGTAGCATTTGCTAGGCATTTCATTTTGAATTTGAAATTAAATGGGAAGCTAGAAATATTTGCTGTCAAGCTTTATGCAGTGCCTTCCCTACATCTATTTCTGACATTAAAGCTAATTCTCTCTCGTTTTCTTGTCAAACCTGGCGCCTGGGTACTGTTTATTATCTTATTTGTTGTGTTAAACGGTATATGTGAATAACACCAGTTCTACTATTTATTCTTATTTTTCATTCAGATTAAAGTATTGTTTATTAGTGCAGACAGACTGCAAGTTACAAAATAGGAAATTGCAAAACATGTCATGAGACAAGACATCATCGTGAATTCCCAGTTGCTCAATTATGTTTTAACAGTTATTGTTTGTTAGCAGTTCTCCTGAAGTGAAGGGAAAATAATCATTCAAATTCAGTCTCCTGTTTAATGTTATATTATAGTGCTATAGAGATCATCACAGATTTTTCACAGAATCTTTTTTTTTTTGTTAATGTTTATAGTGTGGAGACATGTTTAACTGTTAGCCAGTCAGGCTGTATCACTATCATGATAACTTGGCACAATGCTTTTTCTATCCACAAATCATCTTTTTATGAAAAAGACAACTGAATTCACTTCATATCAACTTTGATTTATTTATTAATTTTGGAATGTGCACAACAACAATGACAATATGCTTTTGAAAATACAATTATATATAAAAAAAGTGTTATATTTTATTTGTTTTCAATTCCAAACTTTCTGACATTTGACCTTGACTGTTTAATGGAGTAATAGCTGGTATAAAACCTTATGAGCCACACAGAAATTTGAGGTGATGAAAATCCACGGAAGGCATGGGACTGCAAATTAATCCTGGCACACTAATAGAAAGATTGATTGATTGGGACGACCTTGTCACACAAACTAATAAAATTTGTGATAAAGTGGAAAATTGTAATGAAGTAATAAAATCAAAGTCAAAGCTGCATTAATTCTTTTTGTCAGCTGTCTAGATTAAAAACACCATGTTCATTAACTTGCTGATGCTGAGGCAAGAATGTCAAATGATATTTGGCCTTGTTGGTGTAATTGACATACTGTATTAGTGTGACTGATCATCAAGACTTCTATAACTATATAAAACTTAAGACAGAGACAATATGGCAATTCCAGGAAGGCCTCCATTAAACTCAAGCATATTTGTCAGATTCTAGTGTAATGTGACAGTGCTTGTGGTCCGGTTCCATGCGTATGTGATGCAGCCAGCCAGCTTTATAATCAATAACGTCAAAGCACTAAACAGCTAACTGACTACAGCTGTCTCCCCGACAAAACACTGAAGCCCATTTCGCAAGTTGTTTTTATGTTTCTGACATTGTTGCCTTTTGTAATACAACTATGCACAGACATACAGGGCACTATTACCTTGCTTGATAGATTATGAAACAATACAAATATAATACAAATAAAACACCTGGGCTTTGGCCTAGGATGTAAGAAAAAGTAAGTTAGTAAATTTAGATAATCTTTTTTGGTTCTCTTTCTCTCTCAAATATGAAGCTAAATTCAGTGCATTTATTAAACACACTCAGACAGAAAATAGAGGTACTGAATAGTGTTTTTGTTTAATAACTCCAAGTGTAAGATACACGAGTGTAAGAATTTGTTTCTAACTATGCATAAGATCTGTAACTTATACTACAATTGTCCAGCAAAGACTATTTGGGCCTGTGATAAAGTATACTCTAAAAATGAATATTTGTATCCACATTTAGTGTGATGGTAGGTAACAGATTCTGGTTTGGGCGGAAGCTGTAGCATTACATCTCATTGGATGCTGCAGCTTTGCTTCTCTCTCTGGCCGATCGTCGTTTCCGACTGGACAGAGCTCCAACGGGCCTGATCTTCATTTCGGTAAAGTCCAGAGATATCAGGTGACCTTTCCAAGGTTCCCAGTTCACACCCTGAAAGTGGGGAGAGGGCACAGGGAAATCAGATACAGCATACATGAGAGTGAGAGAGTTCTGTAGGGGGGGGAGTGGGGTGTGAAGGAACACACACAGTGATATCTTGAATACTAGAACTACTGTATATAAAATATTATTAAGATGTTATGATTATTGATTATGGGAATTAACGGCATAAGTTATTATCTTGCAGTGTATACCATGACCCCCTTGTCTCCTACTAAAGGTGAAACGTATGCAGATATGTGAAGTGTTGATGAAGGTAGACCAATAGTGTCAGCCTCTCTGAGCCATAATATCTGTTGATGCTACCCCAGCAACCTGGCAACAAAAACACTGGCATTTTACACAGACTTTGAGAAATGTGCTCGTTTATCAGAGCTGATGGATTCAGGGCATTTCCGTTTCACCTCAGCAATCCAAAACAAAACAACTAGCAGCAAAATGCCTTAGGGGGACTCATCTTTGATTGCTGGCCAGCAAATAGTGTCTCTAACCCACATTATTACTTATATCACAGCAGGCATTTTGTTGAAACAGTATATGACCTAATTGTAAAACTTATAATATTTATAATATGTAATAATGAAATGATGACAGTGTTGACAGTGGATTTATTATTATTATGCCAATAAAAATTAATACTGATTATAATGTGTAGCAGCCAGGATTTACAGGTTTTGAGAAATAAGACCTGTTAGGAAATGTGATGTATGCTGTCATAACAAAAGCTGGACTGTTCATTTGGCAATGTTGAACCTGAGATTGTTCTGTCACTGCCATCTATTGGTGTGAATGCACACTACATGAACTAACAGAAAATCCTCACTGTCAAGCTTCAGAAGTACTTAGTTATAGTCAAGTGCTGAACTGACAATGCTAATGTAGTTTGTATGTTTTCAGTGAATTTTAAATACTTTATGAGTAGGTGTGGGCATGTATTCTTGTGTGTGTGTGCGTGTGTACGTGTGTGCGTGTGTGCGTTTGTGTTTACAGGCATGTGAGCGGTTTGATACATATTTTTCTTTTTCCAATTCCGACCAGCATGCTGACTAGACAAGAAGAAACCCCAGTCATTGTGTCACGCCAGCACAAATGACCATGATGGAGCTTCCATTCTCACTCACCATACTGTGCCTGGTGTCGCCCCATTTGCCATTGAGGTTGGCCAGGTGGCAGTTCTTGTACCACCAGGCCCCACCGTGGGACAGTGCACAGTTACCCAGGGCGATGTCATTATCAGAGTCCACTGTGGACCAGGGGCGTCCCTGGTGGTAGGTCATGGCATCGCCTGGAAGGGGGGTAGGAAACAAAAACATCAAAAACACATTTCTAGACCAGCCACCTGCGAGTTTGGTTTCCCCTCTCCTATCTGCCTGGATAGATACTGTGAACTCCCCCTAATCTATCTTGTGTTGGCATATCGCGGCAAGACACGTGGTCCCACTCGCTGGGCCTTCAAATAAGTGGGCTTCAAAGCATGCTAAGACATTCTTCCTAAAATATTGCCTTCCCCTCCGCTCAATGTGTTGCAACAATAAAAATGACTAAATAATAAAAACAATATAGCACCTGCTGTGTGTCTGTCTGCACTCACAGCTATTACCTTGCCTGCTGCGCTCCATCGTAAGACGCAGCTCACAATACGAAGAAAGTGTTTATTGACCCACATTTGTAACACTGTGGTATGTAAACAACCAATTTCCATGTGCAATTGCACGGCTGTATGGAGAACACAATGAGAGTGCGTCTGTCTTTCTCTATACCTTCCCAAACTTTCCTCTCTCTCTCCCTGTATGAGGAATTATGCCACCGGCTGTGTATCGGTAGGTCGTCAAATCACTTGCTAATATTGGCTTAGAGTCATCCTTTATATTTCCTTCTGTTTGAATAACATTTCCCAAGCAAACAACGCACCAGCTGTCCCTCTGTATTTGCCAATGGTGAGTTTGAACTTCTGTTTAGACGGGGCAATCTTGAAGCTGTCGTAGATGGCGTATGCCCTCTCTGAACCGAGGCCCAAATCAAACCGCAGCTCGTATTGTGTGGGAGTGTTTGTAAGCTCATGTATCTTCTCCAGGCCTGGGAGGGAGGGATAGATAGATAGATAGATAGATAGATAGATAGATAGATAGATAGATATACAATAGCTGCAATGTTCTCTCTGTCTTAATGTAATGCATTGAATTAAATATGAATATTTCATTTTTCAAGAAAATCTTCATTCTAGCACTTACCGAGCCAGAACTCATCTGTCATGTTGCCAAAGCCTGCTATGTACTGTCTCCAGCGCTTCATGAAGTCCAGCTTGCCAGACGTACGTCTCTGGAGCATCTGGCATAGCAAGAGTCATGAGAGATAAAGACTTCACGTTAAACATTTTTTCATAAATGAGTCTTGGCTGTAGGTATTTTCTGACTAATAGTAATTGCGGCCACATGCAGTACTACAGTACTATAGTGCTAATACATGATTTATGTACAGTGTGTTTGCTGATGGAACATACCAGCCAGCCACCTGCATCAGTGTCCATGTCACAGTAGACCTCCGCGGCTTTGGTGCGGTCATTGTTGACGTAGACAGTGTAGAGGCCACTCTTTGTGTTGCCATTCCTCAGGATCTGAACACAGTCCACGGGGAAGGGGTGGAGCAGGCCGACTGGAATGTTTCACAATGACGTGTTAATGAAGTAAATGAGCCAGAACGCTCCTCTCTCTAAAGGGCGACCGTGAGTAGAGCGGGGCGACAGGTGATCCAAAAGTCACTGGTTCGATCCCGGCTAACTCCTCACCAAGTGCCGAAGTGTCCTTGAGCAATACACCTAACCTTAAATGCGGTTGCATTGCATTGGCAGCAATCGCCATCGGTGCATGAATGTGTGAGTGAATGGGTGAATGTGAGGCTGTACTGTACAGCGCTTTGAGAAAAGCGATATATAAATGCAGTCCATTTACCATTTAAAGGAGCGACTCTATAGCAGCATGTGAGACCAGACATGCAGAACAGACAGAGGCTGGCCCCAACCAGGCATTTTATGGCATGGAGCAGTCAGAACTAGCTCATAGCTAGCTCACCTGTTTTGAAGATGAGCTCCACTGTTTTGCTCCTCTTGGCTCCTCTGTGAGCGGTCAGGGTGACAACGTACCTCTTCCCCATGTCCAGGCTTGACAGAGCGAAGAGGCTCTCACCGGCTGCAAGCTGCCGTTCAACAGTCTGCCCACAGAACCAAGACACTTCAGATAGTTTTGCTTTGATAGAGCAATGAAGTTCCCCTCACCAACATCAACAATATCTCATGTGCTGTGTCATTACAAAACTGTCCAAATGGGCCATATCTCATTATGTCATGCAAGTCAAAATTATGAACGATCAATGTTTTAATTTTAGTTTATTGCATGGGATACAAGTGCGAGATAATCTTAGCAAAATGTATTTATTAAAAATCGATAAAAAGTTAAGTGAGTCATTTTAAATTTAGGTAATATTAATTGAGCTTCTTTTTACTTTTTACATTATAACTTGTTACTCAAGTTCTGCTTGAGTAACAGTACTTTTTTCCAACTATTTCTTCCAACTGTCTAACCCTGAGTTTAGATCAAAGTTCATCATATACCACTTGGATTTACAATATAGTTCCACAAGATGTCAGTATTTCACAGAATGTGGTTCACAAAGTCATAATATTAGCAATGTAGTTACAAATGTATAGTTTTGAAAAAGGTAAATGCTGCATGTAATTCCTTACGCTGTTAATTAATGCAGCTTACTTAAAGGCAACCTATTTACTCAGGGTACTGATCTTACATTCTAAACCGTTCTACAGGCCTACCTTATACTTTAATATATATAGTAAAGTTAGGTTCATATTCTGTCACCTTACAACTGACAAATGGAGATATGCTTGTTGCTTATGGGCGCTCTTGGCTTACGGTTACATATTGTTGAGAATTTGTTTCAAGAACATGTGTCACGCTGCCTTCACTCCCATTGGTAGCAGCCATGTCATATCGCTCAACATTGGCATAAAATAGACCTCTGGTCTGTATTGGCCCTGCCTTGTTGCCATGCAACAGCACAGTGTAAACAGAGAGTAATGATTCCATGATAGGCTACTTTCCCTGCCTCCTGCCCAAAAACCAAACAGCAGACCACGTCCACCATACCAGCAATGCCACATTACCTCCATGGAGCCATCATCAGCTCTGTAAGTCAGGATGTATCCCTCAATGTCAGCCAGTGGACGGATCCAGGCCAAGGAAGCTGTCTGCGTTTCAACATTTGTAGCCTTTAGGTCTTTAGGGGCGTCAATGTCTGTAAGGACAACCATAGCCCTTAGTTCTTTTTTCACTCCGTACAGGGGAGAGTGATTAAATTATTGCAAGGCCGTTTACACACGACTGGTCAGTAACGAATGTTCTGGAAATAGAGCTGTAACGCGTAAATTACACATTCCTTGATTCGTGTAGTGACTCATTTATTCAGCTCAGTCATTAGCTCCATTACATTCAGCGGATCATTAATTTAACCTACCTTCGTTGCCACAAAAGAACACAGGCAATAAAATGACTTCTTTGAGAACCTACCACAGTAATGCTATAGCCATTCAGGAACACTAATTGGCAGTATTGATGAACTGTGGCCTCTAGGATCATTTTTTTCATAGTTCTATTAAATATTGGTTTGTGAATATCCTTGCTGTCCCAGTGAGCAAATGCTTTTATCCAAAACAAGTTTCAATAAGTATATTTGCCAGTAGTAGCTGAAACAGCAGTACATCACAGTTCTCACAATGTAGACTTAATTAGTAGCACAAGTACCACTTGGCTCTACACCACTACAACGTTATTGTCTAATCCATACTGTCTGTATTATTTTACTGCTTAACTTTAACTCATCTGCAGAGGTCTGCTGTAAAAACCCATATTATTCAATGGTTTTCTATTGTAACAATATACCTTTATAAGACAAATACAGTATATAGACCAGGATCAGATTACTGAACAGGCACACACAGTAACTGCTCCTGGACCCTTTGTCCATGGGGGCCCTTGGGCATCATGGGGCCAAGCTGGGAAGGTGAAGGACCTTCGTACCGTCTAGGTAAGCCAATTGACTGTTTTCCACTAGATTAATCTGGCCATGCAAGAGGCATTCATGCGTCTGTGTTTTCATCAAATTAACTGTATGACGTTTGGCACCTTGCGCTTAATAGATAAATAAATATCAAATCCTCGAAAACCTTCCACTGAAAACGGCTGTTGTACTCACTAATGCCACATTAATCAGGCCTATTATTACAACCAATAAAAAAAATATCGGCTGTTATGAATCCCAGATGGTTTCTCCTGACACGATGACTTATCTCAACCCAGCACTATACTGTAGCTTCCATCCACTGGCGTCTTATGAAGCGTTACAAGGCCGTTTGGCGCCTAATTGAAAAAGATGCAGGCTTGACTTAACATTCCCGGTTCACTTCACACATGATCTGGCTTACACAAAGATGCCCCTGTCCTTCCACCTCCACCATGTGCTACTGTTGACCTCATGGCCTGTGTCGAGCACACAAATACACGGCACCATTGTCTGTTATGCCAGATGTAATACACATTTTGGCAGTTGTAAATGTAGAATTTCTTAACATAAAAAACAAAAAAATATATAGATATATTTATTCAGGTTTATAATCAATTTCTGTATGTTTTTCACTCCTTTGCTTAACAAGCACTCAAGAAAATACAATAATCATTTGACAGTAATTGGCGCAGTGGTGTGTCATTATTCTTTCGGTGTTATGAGAGCATTTACTATTCTACAGACAAGCTCCCACAAGATTTACTTATATTACAAACATTCCCCGATACTTAACCTTGACCTCACTACAACAGTGTAGCCTCAGGGCATGCCACTACATTATTGTGAGCAGCACAAGTGTCAATCAACCAAATCAACAGATATTACAAGAGTCCGCCGTGTTCTCTTCTACATCCAAAGACACGTGACCTGATCTCTCTTCCCCTATGCTGCCAATCCCACACATCAGTCCTGCTTTTCAACGTAAACTGACAGTTATCAGCTCCATAAGCACACAATTAGTCTGAGATCTCCTCATCTTGATGGCAACATGCCTGCACATGTGTTTACATGTGCAGGCATTCCAGGGTGGGGATGGGGATGCCTCTGTACATCTACAACCAATTAAGGCCATGTGCACAATGCAAGCTACCGAACTGGCAAGGCACTGTAATGTTTCTCTGACCAACGCCAGTATTCTGTTAGTGTTTAAGGTCTGGTTACTGAAATGACAGTTAATGACCTCTTTTAAAACATTGTTCACCATTGCTTATGTAAAGGTTCAAGATAATGTGTCTTTTCACTCAGTATCAGATATTGACAGGTTCATTTCGGTGTATTAATAACCTGTCTCTGCTTGTGTTGAGATCTTCTTGCTGGTTTTGCCTTCCCTGACGGCCCATATGTAGACAGTGTAAACCACTCCAGGCTGTAGGCCAGTCAGCCTGTAGGTGGCACTATCAGGCCCCACTGGTATCTCCCCACCAGAGCCCTCAGCAGAATTGTAGCTTAAAATGTAGCTGTCAATCTCTGCCTTGGCTCTGTCCCAAGACACGCTGAAGCTGGAGTCTGTCTCTTCGCGGGCCAAGAGGTTAGTAGGAGAGTCCAGCTCTGGTGGGAAATGTTAGTGAGTTCACTAGTAATGCAGACTACATGATTTGTTTCATCTCCCATTCAACAGGAAAATGAAAATATACTGTATGTCGTGCAGTTAGATCATTCTATGGGAGATAAGAGAGACATTCATCCCATTGTAGATATCTCAAACAATGGAATCCTTGCCATACAAAGGGCCAAGTCATTGTAATGGCTCTTTTTATGATAAGTACATTATAATTTAAGAAGAGTATATTTCCCATAACAACCACAAAAAGACCCATGCACTGTACCAGTAGAAATTAGCATGTAGTTTGTAAACCAACACATCACATATATAGCCAAGTTATATGTCAACATTTTCACCAACCATTATAATTGAACAGTATCTCATCTCTGGAATTGTCAACTCTTAGGAAAAGCTTAGAAAAAGCTCACTGTAATTTCAAACTTATCTTTTTATTGTCATAGAAAATACCAGATCCAACAACGATTTTCTGTGACATGGACAGATTATATACCTCGACAAATATATAGGTATTATTATGAACATGGCCAAAATATCTTCATAAAGTGAAGCAACTTCGGGAATCTTCCAGGCAGACATGAGTGTAAACAATTCAACACTAGCTGCTGTCATTTGATAAGGTATTTCAGAAAAAAATGCAATGTCTATGTTCATTATAATGGTGAAAACGGACCAAAACAGCAGATCAGCTGTGTGCCTTGTTTTACTAGTTCGAAGAACATTGGAGATGGCTTCAAACCATCAAATTACTTTACTAGACTTTATTTATTTTTTTGCTAGAAGTGGGCAGGATTGCCAGCTTCCTTTATCATATCCTTGCCATCTCAGATCACAATGCAAAGTCATGTGTTGTGATGGTAAACAAACATCCAGTGTGTTTTTACTAATATGTAGGTGAATGATTGCACCGTCATTTCTGAGCTAGCTACAGTAGTCCTCTTATTAAAGTATCACATTAACCTGTCTTTGCTTGTGTGGAGATCTTCTTGCTGGTTTTGTCTTCCCTGACGGCCCAGACATAGACAGTGTAAAGAACTCCAGGCTTCAGGCCCGTTAGCCTATAAGAGGCACTTTCTGAGCCAACAGGGATATCGGTTTTGGAGCCCTCAGTTGAGCTGTAGCTCAACAAGTAGCCATCAATTTCTGCCTGGACTTTGTCCCAAGACACACTGAAGCTGGACTCTGTCTCATCGCTGGCCAAGAGGTTAGTTAGAGCGTCCATCTCTGCATGGGAGATTTAAGATCATCAAAGAGTACAAAAGCACATTACCACAGCCAATACAAACATGTACATTATAGTGCAATACTAACAACCCAATTACACGGACTAAGTAGTGCCTCAGTCAGTGTGAAGAGATTAGAAATTGTGGCCCTCGAGTTCCCTTGAGGGCTTTTAACAACACATTGTTAGTTTTTGTTGCTCTAAGGGGCTGTTATTTTAGACACATTTAAACCATTCAATTTTTTCAAGCAAGGTTAGTCAACTGAATATGTTTTTAACCTCAATGGAGATCTCCAATCTTGTATTTAGCATAGGTCTTAATCCCTGTACAGGAAACCACACCATTACGCTTTTAGGTGAGGTTATCAATCACATTCTCATTACAAGTGTACTCTAACAAAATAAATGATGGTAGCCAAAAGACATGAAAACCAAATCGTCCTTTGGGTGCTTCAAATTAATTTTTAAACTGTTTTTCACCAAATGAAAACTAATATGAGCAAATACCATTGCGCAGCCATTTACTAGAATAAAGGAAGCTAAATATTTGTCTAAAACAAACAATTTGTCTGTCTGAGACATCACATCTGTGCCAATGGTTTAGTCATCATGCATCCTGTTTCTGGATTCACCTCAACGTAGAAGGAGCATACCTGTGTTCTCCCAAAATGTATTACTACTGCCTAGCAAATAGAATGTACAGCAAAAAGAATTAAACGTCCGTTAGTCTGGACAAATCGAGAAACAATTACTGTAAGATGAAAAATGTCCGTAGAGGCTCAACAGTTTCATGCAGCCCACTAATTTATCATCTCACTGAATCTGACACATGCCCACACCCGCACACACGTAAACAAACACAGGGGCGGTAATATCAACCACTAGCTGCATCTCACTGCACCGCAGATCTTTGGACTCACTCTCTAAATCACACACACGCACACAAGCATACACGCACACACGCGCATACAAGCACACACGCGCATACAAGCACGCACGCGCACCCACAAAACGCCATTGCAGTTGAATAACCCTGCTGACAGCAGCAGTCAACAGAGCAGGTTCAAGCCCATCTGGCCTGTCTGCAGACATGTGGAGTCCCACTGTTTGACTGATTGGTGCTGACGTCTTGGCCTTCAGACCATTTCAGGGTACACTGATAACACATAATAGGAGACGACCCCCTGTCCCCATAGGTGCATAAAGAAGGCATTTATGTGGAGATATTTATTTTTTCTGTTTTTTTCCCCACAATAATTGCTGAAGACCAATCGAAGAATTTCACCTGGAACCTAAGCACAAATATACAAGCAAAGCCCAAACACACACTCACACATACACACACAGTACATATACACAATACACCTAAACCTAAAGTTAAAAAAAAAGAAAAAATGGTTTTATAATGACGCAGGATAGATGCAGGATAGATGTTATGTCATCTATCATCTGTGAAAGCCAGTATATGAAAATGATTTAGCAGTTTTTTTGTTGCCAAAAAGCACATTATAAAAGCCAGTTATCATCAAATAGCAAAACGATTAGGCTTAAACAAGAAGTAGATGTAATAAGAACAGATTACACAGATGATTATGCCAAGATATTTTAAAGGAGCAAAGGACATTTTCCATGAGACTCCTTCACCCACCTTGGTTGACTTTGACACATTACCTCGCAGACATCCAACCACCCAGCTAAGATTAAATAGCCTACTCTGCTTTTAAAGAGGAGTTCAAATTATGATGAATTCCTTCTAGAGAACAAAGTGAGGGTCTCCCTCTTGGCAGTTAAAGGAATAAAAGGTTCGAACGCTGTAGCTGCACGGATTTCTTTGAGCCAGTTCCCTCAGAAAAAGCAGACGCAATTGTGTGGGAAGAGCACTAGTTTCAACACTGTCGATAACAGCTATTTGAAGTTGGGGGTTAAGGGATTAGCTCTACGGTACTGTTTGTAGCTGCAGGTGCAAGGGAACGCCAATTAATTTGATTGGGTTGGGTAAGCCTCTGTAAGCCTCTAGAATATCAAAATTAACTGCAGGTGTAATATCCTGCAAAGTCACCGCTGTGTCTTAGAGAGTAGGTGCAGCGAAAGCCCTCTCTTATCATTTATAATGTGCTTCATATCAAATGCTCCACGAGGTTTCATTCTTCATGACTTGAGACGTGCCCATCCAGAATTTACAATAGCTTGCATGTCTGGGCCTGTGGTTTGTCTTCAGTAGCTGACACACTTGAAGGAACATCTGAATCTAATGCTATCTGTCTAAATGTACCTGTCTCAGCTTCCGTGGAACTCTTCTGGCTTTCTTTATGGTCCTTGATGGTCCAGAGGTAGACAGTGTAGAGCACTCCTGGCTTCAGACCAACAAACCTATAGGAGGCGCTGTCACGCCCAACAGGTATCTCCCCACTAGAGCCCTCATTGGACGTGTAGCTCAACATGTAGCTTTGGATCTCTGCCTGGACTCTGTCCCAGCTTACTCGGGCTGTGTCCTCTGTGACCTCTATGGTGGCCAGGTTGGTAGGAGCATCAAGGTCTGGTTGAAGAGAAATGTGAAGGAACAAAATGACATAAGGAGATGAGCAAGTTGGACATATTAGTATGTTAATATTATAATTATACAATGTGTGGGAAGATGCTCAGCAAAGTGATACATGAAATTAGGAAGAAGTAGAATAACTATTGAAGCTGAAAATACTGATGTGCAACATTAGCAGCCCCTCTGGTCACAGATGGCACGTTGTAAAATTGAGCGATCTTTCTCTTTCCTTTTCACCTCTTTTTCTCTATTCAAAAACCATTGAGGCGTAGCTTTGACAATGCAGTGACTTCTATTTTGCCACAATCTTCCTTACAGCATCACTTTTCTACAGATGCTAACCTTACAAACTTTACATTTGTTTAACTTTGCTAATTATTCTTGATTATCTCAATAAAAAACAAATAAGAAGAGAGTGTGTCTTTAAGTGTCTTTATCATGCGATTGGACTGCTTTCTGATATTATAATGATCTTCACACACACATCTTACTTTATCAACTTTAAGGCATGCAGGGTACTACGGCTTTATTGATGTGTTTTGTTGCTTTGTTTATGTTCCTACAGGGCCATGTAGAAGTATCAGATTAATGGTAAAATAGCCAAATGCGAGGAGATATTGGGTGAATATGACAAACAGTGTATTAGCTTACAATTAGCTTGCAATAGCTGACTATACCTTTAACTATTCATTCTGATTGGCCCAGTTTGCGCATTTATGAACAGGGCATGACCATTTTTGAATGGAGTGTGTATATCCAGACTGGATAGCAGCAGACATATGAAAAATATATTATTACACTGTATGTGGCTTCACCCCATGAAGCTCTACCGGACACAACGCGAGACACTAAGATCAATGGAGCGGAGCAGCTCTGTATGTACAAGGGCATGTGTTATCGCAGCAGACATATGGAATGGTGAAGCAGAGTGACAGGCCATGTGTGTGCATGTCTGTGGGTTATATGTTCAAAGGCGAGGGACTCGAGCAGGAACTCTCAGCACTATCACCATGTTAAGTGAGGGAAGGCAGGGAGACAAAGGGGAAGTGATGGGAAATGTTAAAGCAATCAACCTTTAGGGTCCGTCCTCCTCAGTTTGGCCAAGGTCAGCCTGCCCTCTTCACCTCTCCTTATGGATATACGCTCTCTCTCTCTCTCTCTCTCTCTCTCTCTCTCTCTCTCTCTCTCTCTGATTGGTCCTGGCCTATCCTGTCATAACAGCCTCCTCTGCGTCTGTCGACACAGCCAGTGGCCCGTGTCGAGTTTAGTTAGCGTTAGCATTGGCTAGCTGGCTTGCTAACAATGGAGATGGTGTGTTGACAATTTGCTGTGTTGTGTGACACAAGTTTTACTGCTGGTTCAAACCCGTTTTAGACACGCATGACAATCACACTAGTTTAAACTGTCTAACATCCTCCAAACTAGACTGTTGGGATTAACTGTCATGGTAAAATAGATGTCTCTTTTCTCATGTACGTATCACCTTGTTATACAATTGGATTAGGTTCAGTAAAGCCTTCTGCTGTTCTGGAGATACAGCCTCACTCGGTTGTTGATTATTCAAGCCTGGTTAACCTGGAATGCCGCCTCTGTTTTGCCTGAGTCAGTTTTGAGTGTGTGTGACTGTTTGAGGTGAGTGTTTATTTTCCTGTCAACATTAAGCATCCAACTTGGTTTATAATGTATCAGTGACAGGTTAGTACAGTAAGCATATCTGTCCTGAGAGATGTCATTTTTATACCATTTCTTTATGTAGAATGTTATTAATACATATTATTATTGCTGTAATATTATTAAGTAAGGCTATAATGCAGCAACTAATGTGTTCTAGTTGTCCCAGCAGCTGTTTCTGCTGGGATTACTGTATTGGTCTTAACAGGCAAGGAGGATAACTCTCATTGTATCTGAGTGACTAGGATTGCCCCCTAGCTGTGAAACAAGGAACTGCAGTAGAACTGTGTTGATTCTTCAAATTCCCCACAGACAACATATTACTGCTTTCATTGCTGCATGAGCGATGTGCTCTGCTGTCTATCCAGGCTTGCCGTGCACATTGCTCCCAAGTCTCAGTGTATCCTTCTGCCATTTGTGCGCACCCCAGAATTGATCAAAGTCTCCACATCAAACTCCCCACAACCACACGGCATGCGTTGCTAATATTGTTCCAGTAAAGCGTCATGCGTTGGCAACGTGTCGTCACTGTGTCCTTCTCCCACTACAGATGCTGAGGATTAAATGACACTCGATAAAGTAAAAATAATAAATTGATAATATAAACCTCTTCCTGTCTTGGACACATCCTGCTGTGCTGGTGTGAGTATGACTACAGCAGAGCCACAATGGCGGCCCAGGGCCCTGGCGGCCAGCTGTGTTTTCGAAACAGGAAGCGTTTAAAGTTGACATCCCCATTGAGGATGAAGGGGGGGAGGGGGGGGGGGGGGGGAAAGAGGGGTGTCAAAGACCACCGGCCGCCTGGGAAGCGCAGGATTGGCTGACGAAGTGTCACGGTCACGCCACATTCAGCTGCTTTGTCACTGGACGTGCTCAGAATAGCAGCTGTGGCCTGAAACACTGGTTTGCGTTAGCTTACATAATCTCACATTAGCTTTGGTTACGTTAAGTTACATTATATTATTATTAGCTTGGTTTAGGTTAGTTAACATTAGCTTGGTTTACATTATCTTACATTATATTATCATTAGCTTGGGTTAGGTTAGTTAACATTAGCTTGGTTTACATGATATAACGTTATATTAACATTAGCTTGGGTTAGGTTAGCTAACATTTGCTTTCTTTACGATATATTATCATTATCTTGGGTTAGTTTAGCTAACATTATTTTGGTTTACATTATATTATCATTAGCTTGGTTTGAGTTAGCTAACATTAGCTTGCTTTACATTATCTTACATTATATTATCATGAGCTTGAGTTAGGTTAGTTAACATTAGCTTGGTTTACATGATTTTACGTTATATTAACATTAGCTTGGGTTAGGTTAGCTAACATTTGCTTGCTTTACATTATCTTACATTATATTAACATTAGCTTGGGTTAGGTTAGCTAACATTTGCTTGCTTCACATTATCTTACATTATATTAACATTAGCTTAGGTTAGGTTAGCTAACATTAGCTTGGTTTACAACTTGGCCTGGGTGTTCTGGGGATAGACCCAGAATGGGATGTGAAGGCGTTATGTTTCACAGTGTGAGGCTTAATGCAGGACAGGACGTTACGTGGCCTTTTACATGATCCAATCCTGTACAACACACTCTTAACCACAGTCAGCAAGAGATAATGACCAGAGCAACATCAGATAAGTGTCACATTGACAGTGTAATGTAATGTGTAACCATGTAATGTGCAAACAAATAAATGCATACAATATTCATGAGTCACAGCTTAGGTAAA
Source organism: Forbesichthys agassizii (assembly GCA_026546735.1). Classification (NCBI taxonomy): domain Eukaryota; kingdom Metazoa; phylum Chordata; class Actinopteri; order Percopsiformes; family Amblyopsidae; genus Forbesichthys; species Forbesichthys agassizii. Next base: position 482 of record JAODLL010020272.1, on the reverse strand, counting down.
ATGCGTACGGTTTTAAAGGGAAATGCCCAAGGAGTTAGTAACGGGTCAGTTGGGAGAGGACCGGCTTGGGATGACAGGATGAGAGCGTCTTTTCTTTTTGTCCTGTCCACGAGGATACAACTACGATGCATCTTCCTCCTCTACCCTCCTCTTCCTCTTGGCCTGCCAACTTCAGTCGCCCCCGGCGACCAGCCTTTTTCGCCATGTTTCAAACTTTGAGAGGGTAAAGCTCTCTCTGTGATTTTTTTTTAATCCTGGTTTGTGCCCAGAGGGTAATTCCAGAGGCAAGCTGTGGACTCAAAACAATTAAGGAAAATTCCAATAAAAATCGAAATCTGTGTGTGTGTGTGTACATTAGGGGTGCACAATATATCGATTCAGTATCGTTATCGCAATATCACGTTCCGCAATATCATATCGAAAATGTTGCAATATTCAGTTTGTTTTGTGGAGAGATGCGTCCATTGGCTGTTTGGCTTAGT
>JAODLL010020271.1:0-52111 GCA_026546735.1 Forbesichthys agassizii | reverse complement strand
AGCAAACTAACTCGATCATAAGTCCGAACAGCAGCGACACAGTTGTTAGACAATAGGGCTGATACGGTCACACAATTAACGAATATTAACATAAAAAGACGACATAAATGTGATGCAGCAGTGGTCAAGCCAAACACAGGCGCCATCTTGCTTGCAGCAAACTTGTGGTTGTTGTTGTTGTTGTTGTCCATCTCTGTCTATCTCAGGCAACCCTGTGTGACTGGCTATGACCGTATAAGAGCTCAAGCCCTAACAGCTGGCAATAGCTAGTGAAGTGCTTTGCTTTGGCACGCGGAGTCACAACGTGAAAGCATCATTTGTGCTTAACTTGGTAGAGAGGTGAGCAAGTAGGGAGTCAGACTGGGGAGCTTTCACGTTCTGGAGCCAGAGTGTAGTGAAAGGGCAATAATAAGCATTCACATGCAAATGAGAGTGCACCTCTTGAACTAACGCAAACAGAAAGCAGGGCAAAGAAGAGCATGTGGCTCCCCCCTTCAGCACATCATCTCTATGGTTACCTAGCTGTAAATACAAAGCCTGGGTCACATCAGAGTGGCTATGATACTGGATTATGCTTGGGACAACATCCCAATAAGGACCCCCCCCCCGCCCCCCCCCACACACACAAACACACACAATAAGCCCCCCATGTTTAAAAATAGTCAGGAACTATTTCCCTGGACATTCCACAGATGCGTGCAATATGGGTTAACTAGTTGCAAACAGATGTAGGTAAATAAGAGCACACAAGCCAGAAGGAGACCTCAAGGGCACCTAATTATGCTGTAGAACGTTGGCCAAGCCAACACCACTTAATCTCCCTTGTAAAGCCTCAACGGAGGTCTAAAGTGCTTGCTAGGGATGCTAAGACAATTGCATTGCACACATTGTGTGATGCGGTAACATTACTTTTTTTTTTTGTCTCAGCCCACATATTAGTAGATTGGCTAAATATGTTCTTCCTGCCTTATTAGAATTTGCCTTCATTACATTTTTAACAACAACAATAGGATTTTAATGTTTATTTAATTTCAGCTTTAAACAACCGCTAGGAGGCCATATAATTGAAGTCTGCATTTCTTTTGTCTGAAAGATCCTAAGGGTAGTTATTCAACTGCAAAATATATGCCATTTAAAGTCAATGATTATTGTCACCTGTCTTCATCTTAAGGGGAAACAGTGCATGGCCTGGCTTCTGCAGGCATGATTCTAGGGGGCAATTATGGCTTGGAGAGGAAACGGTCCGTGCACCTCAGCTTTGAAGATGTACACATTGCATAGGCAAAGCACTCCCTTGGGATACCTTCCTTCGATATACAGTGTGGTCATACAGTAATCCGCAATGCTATTTGATTATAGTGTAATTAAGCACTGAAATACATTTGTAAGTATTAAGAATTTTAATAGAATTTGAATAACAGTCAACACGTAACCTTTTCTATTGCACCACATATGGAAATGACAAGTGCAGCTACATTGCAGTACAGATGGCCAAGCAGCAAAGATTATGACCCCTAATGCATATTAGTAAGGTTGCTGCCGTTGGTATTCAGACAACACATCCTCATTGATTTCCCTATTGGGTGGCGACAGCTTTATCTCCATGGCAGCTCTCTGGCTTGTGTTTCCTCCATTAGGCTGCGCTGGCCAGACACATACACAGGGCCATTCTGGCACAGACTCAGACCTGTCAGGGTTGAGATAAGGAGACCTGACAGCTGAGCGGACAGTGTATCTACATATTTGTACGTACTGTACGTGTGTTGGAAGAGGAAGAAAGGCCGCAGCAGTGAAGGCACGGTGGGTGTGTGTGTGTTTCGACTAGGGCTGAAGGATTTTGGAAAACAATCTAATTGCAATCAGATTTTGCGATTGCAATTTTATTTGCGATATTATTTTAAAGTCAATATTAAGTTCAATATACAGTATATGTCACATTTTTAAAATGGAGCATTATAACATGAGATGGCATCAAATTATTAAATTATGTTCTATATTCAAATGAAAAGATGACAGAATAAATATACAGGATTAATTTTTATAAGCATTGTTTTATTAGGACAAGCAACAGTCCATGCACATTGGCAAATTTAGATAAATTTTTAGATGTGCTCATGCACAATTAAATTGTATTTCAGCCTCCCTAAAATAATCAAAACAAATAATGATTTTCAGAAAGAATATTTTGCCAATGTTTAAGTTCTCTAACGTTGCATTTTCAAACTTGGCTTGCCTGTTAGATATTGAACAAACATATACAGGTATAAACGCAGCCTGTTCATTGTTATACAGTGAAATTCGTTTTTTAGCAGGCACTCATTAGACCCCCCCCCAAATATTTGATCCTAGAAACTCCCCTGTAGATGCATCCTGCTGGAACTATAGTTCCACTGTTCCAGTGTCTGTGAACCTTAATGGGCGCTGTTCTTATTGTTTTTACGAGGTTTATTGGTGATCAGCCAATCAGTCGGAACTAGTCGGTTGTGTGCGCTGTTAATTACACAGATGCAGCACACATTACTTCATCGTGGACATGATCTAGTTCCACGTGAGATCGTAACATTCTCATTGCCACGAAGCATGTCCGACAACGGTACCGAGTTACATTCACCGTTCGCATCTGGCAAAACATTGTTCATCTCAGTAAAAGAGTCGGCAATAGATGCTACGTCTTACTTTTTTAAACAATGCGTCTTGTGAACCGGACGCTGGCTGCCTTTTTAAAGTCTCTCACCCAGCACGTTGATTTGGCATAGCTGCACATCTTGGACGGCCGCGCACAAGCGTGCTAATACGGCCTGCCGCCAACTTCTTCAGAAACAACCAATGCAGCAGGCACACAATACAGTAGGTGTGGCGTCCTTTGACCGCTCTTTGCTTGTCTTCGGGATTACTCTACATTTTCCGACGTTGCTTCTAGCTCAGCGGAGGCAATTTTTCTTTGTGTTTCACGTGTTGTTGTTGGTGGTGGGTGTGCCGTGTAGCATAGCAATGTAGTCGTCTTGAATTTCAGAGCATGACTGGTAGACCTAGGAGGAGCACCACGCTGGCTAGTTAGCATTACCCTCAAACAAGCAGGACGGCATGCAAATACAACCATTGACGCTGGGTCAGATGCGCATATAAATCGCATTGGTTCAAATTGCAATTTCGGTTTGAAAACGATTAATCGCTCAGCCTTTAATTCGACCAACACAATTAACAGTGGGCCCTGTAGGCAAGACTATCAAAGAGACGGTGGTGGCTATCCAAGCAAGGAAATAGAGAGAGAGAAAGAGAGAGACCTAGGTGGCAGATGGCTAGGGGGGTTGCATGTGCCCCCGTCCTGCAGCACAGGGTGGTGTGGAGGATAAAGCAGAAGAGCGGTCCAATGTTCCATTAGAGAGTCAACTAAAGCTCATTATTTAGCTACGCCCTGAGCGCTACACTCTTGTACATGGGGCTGATCTCTCACACACACACACACACACACACACACACACACACACACACACATATGCACTGCTGTGATTAGCTGTTCTCAGTCAGGAAACCAAACCGTGGTGGGAAGATAAACCTGGTCCAAGTGTCCACAAACACAGGTCTGAATAGAACAATGCTCTAAAAAGGCTGCTTGGTTTAACAGCTGTCCCTGAACAACAGTGTTTATCAAAATTCTCTATACGAGTCCATTGTTGGGTCTGATGAACACTTTTACAAAATGAGGCTTTAATTAGGGATTAAGCTAAGATTCATCTTTTGTCAAAGCACCCTAACCCTGCTTTGGGCATGCTACTTAACAACACACACTAAAAAGAGAAGGCATATATTAAGGCCTTCCAACAGAATCACACTGGAATACAGCATGCCACTTTGAGAGCTGCAAGTCATCATTATTACTGTCTTGATGAGAAGGCTGGGGGCAGATGAGGGGTAGCGATTGGACTAATCTACTGTACACACCTGCTTTAAGCACATGGGCTACGTTGTTTACAATGTCATATCGTATTTTTGTAACAGGGATGATTTTACTTTTTAATTTCCCTTGTCATTATATAGATCTCATTAAATGTAAATGTTATGTTATTTAGATAATGTAATCTTAGTTACAACCTCGGCTTGTTATCTTTGGTTTTGTTTTGGGGCTACCTGTTGACAAGCGTCTCGGGGTCGTGTTCTTATCTCACTTGCACAGGTTATTATTTGCGCCGCTTACTGCTGCTTTTGTTTTTCATCATGTAATCTTGTTGAGGGTTTTCATCAAACTCCAAAATTACCTACATTTTCTTTCCATTTCTTCCAGAAGCCTGAAGTAATACAATAATAGAAGTCCTAGAAGTTATTAAAATCCCCCTGCAGTTGCTTCTATTTTTGGTGCCTGAATCTTTTATGACACCTTGTGGTTTTCATCTGCGCTTCTCTTTCATTGTCACTTGTGTCTTTATCCGTATATCAGCTTTCCACAGTCCCAGCAAGACACGCTTCCCGATGCCAATTGTATCACACATTGAGGTTAGCAATCGGTTCTGTGCGTCTGTGCCCAAAACTGCACTGAAGCTGACCGCACCAACACAAAGATGAGATGTGTTGCCTCGGGTAACACAACCTGGTAAAAAAGGACTAGGCACGCATTAGCACGCTACGTCTTAACCCGGGTCCATCTGGTATCTGATGTCTGCCCAGCACTGTTCTGTATTGACACATCTGTGGCGCTGTGGAATGGGCTGTGTGCGTACCAAACATCTGATGGCTCTGGTGTCCCTACAGACCTTTTAATGTTATACATGGTGGCTCTCAGGGTGAGGATCGTGATGCTATTAGGAATTAGCTTGTATTATTTGAGCTAGCAGCTACTTAGGCACAATAGACGGTACAGGGGCTGAGACGGCTACATGAAATGAGAGCTCCAGCTCGGTGACTGACGTACCGTGCTCGAGGATGATGAGCTGGGCGCTGGACTGGATGTTCCCCGCATCGTTCTCAGCCAGACACTGGTAGAAGCCCTCATCGGACTTGACCAGACCTAGAACCTGAAGGTTGTGCTCCTTCTGTTGGAACAGAAGGACAAGGACGGTGTTAGGGAGGAGGAATCCATGGAAAGAAGGCAAAAAGGATGGAAGGAAGGAAATGAGTTACGTTACAATAGAAAGAAACGGTAAAACGACAAGCATAAAAAAAACCTAAAGGTGTGTGTAGTGTAGTGTCAAAGTCTCACTCAGGTGTTAATAGATTCCATTGATTGGACAATATTGTTGAGGTGGGAATATTACATGCTGCATAATTGTCACCTGACAGAAGACAGTCAGGAAGATGTCAATCATTCCCAGACAATCCTGACAACCGACACAACTCTAAAACACCTATGTGCGTGTGTGCATGTACAGCGGTTCTAACATGAGACTTGAGACCTGTAGCGGTTACATAGTCCCGTAGAGCTAGTAACAGTATGGAAAGGTGTGTGCGGTTGACACATTGACATTGAGAGTCATTGGAGTGACCTTCGTGCTCATCACACAGTAGCCTTACAATGATTTTGAAGTAGTCACTGGGAATGACGGCGTCTCCGTTCTTCACCCATTTGACGGTGGGCGCTGGGGAGCCGGTGACCTCGCACTCAAAGACGATGTCCATGGACTCGCGGGCGTAAACGTTGGCTGGCCGCCTGACAAACTTGGGAGGAACTGTGGGGAGGAGGATTCAGAAAAGATCAAATACCATTCCACGCTGTGGTTGGACAGTCAACAGCTAGTGGGAAACTGAAATTCAGGGCCAAGGATAAAAGGCTGAGTGTGTTCATTTCCATGGAAAATGCAATACACTAGAGTTGTCTAAACTAACCAGGCGCAGCCAGCTACGATATGGCATCCGCCAGAAAATAAACAGGCCCGTTTTACAAAAGCTGCCCGCCACCCACGATTGCTACACGCCGGTTGAGAAGGATAAACAAAAAATGTCTAAGCAAAACAATTGCACTACTTATTTTCTAGGGATTTCACAGCGTCACCTTCAGACATTCGGAACATTGTAAAAAGGAGCAGGAACAGACATGCACATATGTTTGAGAGCATAAAGAAAGAACCAACATTCTCTTCTCCTCTACAACATCAGCTGTCTGTAATAGCACCACTACACTGTCTGTCTCACAAAGAGCGGCCCTTGCAGATCTCTGTCAGCGGTGGTAATGAGGGCCGGGCAGGAGTCATTTGATCTGCTGGGGAGGCCGAGCGCGTCAACCATCTGTCCTCTGGGACAAGGTCACAGAGCACAGGTCATAGGCCTCATCCTTCCTCTATGGCAGCGTGTGCCGTTATGTAAAGAGGGAGGGACTATGCTAGCCTGTGTGTGTGTGTGCGTGCATCTCTTTATGCACAACTGCCCATGTGTGTTCTGTGAAAAGCAGTGACCCCGTTTAGAGCATATTGTTGCTTATTGTTGCCATGCCAAGCCTTTCTCTGCCTCCTGTGATACTGTAGCTAGCCATTAGCACCCAATTCCGAGGGACTGATATAATTATAATAATATTTAGAGGAATAGGATCCATTTTATATCATGCCGAGTGGAGGGGCTATACTGTAGGTTTAAGTCTCCAAGTAGATTAGATGTGGCTAATTTACTGCGTGATCAAACTGCTAGTTAATGGATTAAAAGTGGCATTCGCAATCTATCCCCAGCAACCTTTACTCAGGGAATTAGTCTTCACTGAAGTGTGAACTTTGATGTCGCCAATGCAATATGTTTGTGCCACTGTTTAATATACAGGAAAAACCAGGCAACTATTACAGTACATAATGTAGAGCATATTTTACTTCAAAGGGCTTAGATTTGTTTTATGCATCTAGATGTTTTGCTAACATAATGCATTAGAACGGGCAAAGCCTCCAAAGAATGGCGTCAATGCTACAGTAGAGAATGCACACTGTCTGGCATGCTAAACAACTCCTTGACTTCTCCCAGGACTATACAGCACAGCTGATTGATTATCCAGGCATCATTGGACTTGCAGGTTGGTGCTGCTGTTTGGCTTTATGGTAGTCGAGACAGCCATTATCTTGCTGTGTGTGTGTGTGTGTGTGGTCTGCTCGCTACAATGGATACGTGCTGTGAATAATGAGGTTCTGTGGGGAGTCCCCTGGTTATTTGCCTGCAGCAGAGACAGGTGAAAGCCCGGGCTTCCTTGGGTGTCATGGAGCGGGCGTGCACGTGGAGTCGAAAGAGTTAACGCGCGTGCTAGGATGACTGACAGCTGGACGATTGTGTGTGTGTGAGTGAACAGTACATAGTTCTGCGTCACTCCCTGCATGTAATGTGTGCGTGTGGCGTGTGCAGTGTTGACAGCACTCTGCAGAGGGTGTGGCAGCTATCTATGCACGCCTCACGTATGTATATGGCATGCATCTGCTTGTGTCATTCACCGCGCAGGTGTGGTGGAGGCGTCTGTTCTGGCAATGATGGTGTGTGTGCATGCGTGCACTGCATGGGCGTGCTGGTCACAGATACTGACCGATCAGGGATCTCTCTCTGGTTACCAACTCCTTGCATTCTATCCCTATTCCCTCAATGGCTCCATGCGGCCCTCTCCAGCTCTCCACCGCTCCCTCTGAGCTGACATGCACCATTTACTCTAAATGGAGTCCACACATTTGGAACCCATTGGACTGAGCAATGAGCGTAAATGCCTAAATATACCAATAAAGCTTAGAGGGACCTGGAAGCTGTCAGGGACTCAAGAGAGGGTGACGCTGCGTGTGCACGCACGCACGCACACACACACACACACACACACACACGCACACCAGTAGTACGACATTTCTTGGTCACCTGCTTAGCGTGGACGTGTGCATGCCGACAGGCCTACAGCTCTGTGACGTACAGTAAAGAACTTGCAGGCAGCGTAAACGTCCCACAGCGGGGACTTATAACTGGGAGCGCATCCCAGAGGAAGCTCTCCTAGCTTGTACTGGAAAGACAAATGATCGTCTCTGCTGAACAGCAGCGCAGAGAAACAGAGTGACAGAAATAGAAGGGCAGGAAGAGAGCAAGAGAAATCAAGAGATGTTTAGAAGAAGAACAGATGAGAGGAGGGCTAGTATCTAGTATCTCTCTAGCCTGTAGCTTAGCACACAAAGTTTTACTGTATCCTGCTACTCAGTCCAGAGGGCTAAAAAAGGCCTTGTGTGTCTTCTCTAATGTCAGATTGGAAAATAAAAAAAAAAACCATTCAGATTCAGAGATTTTACTTTGGGCTTCATATATAACCAACTGTATATATAGAGGTAAGTAATAGCAAGGTGGTTGTAGTAATAACTACTTATACTACATCGCTTCTGAAAGAATTCCGTAAACAATACATTTTAGAGATCGCTGGCATGTGTGGGGCCAATCCAATGAATGTCGCTTCCATTTTTGGATACATTATCTTTGTGTGGGTGTGTACCCAAACAGCCGTGCGGTCATAGTCTGTGTCTATTGTAATGGTAAACATTGGCGGTGGACAAAGAGTTCAGAAATGAAAGCCTTCACTTTGATAGCTTGGCCAGAACAGTGTTGTCATTGTGAAGCCAGACAAAGACAAGTGGACAGTGAGAGTTTACCATGAGGGCATGGAGAGCACAGACCACACTAATTACCAGCTCTGCTCTTCTCAAGATAACTGCTGTTCCTCATAATCCCAACCCAACCAAAACAAACTGCTTAAGCATTTAAACTACTAAGATGTTTGATGCTTGTTCCCTCGGTAGTTGAGCAGATGAGTGAGGGGAATTCAACAACAAAATGTTAGTGTGGTTTGTTTATCGTGCGACAGAACTATTTCTTAAGCCAAGTCTAAATAACACAATCAAAATTGTTTTGTAAACAGGTGTAAGCAATCATTAATCACAGTCTCCACAGAAAAGGACGTGCTCTTCACACGGATGTGCTGAAAGCAGTCCTGCATTTAACATTAGTTAAAGCAACATGGCAAACACTTTACTCAGCACATATCAATCATGCATGTTTCTTGATGCCATCACTGTCAGCTACAGTATCTTAAGGTATGATCCATCCATCCAACTTCATCCACTTATCCCCAGTCGGGTCGTGGGGGCAGCAGCTCCAGCAGGGGACCCCAAACCTCCCTTTCCCGAGCCACATTGGAAAGCTCTGACTGGGGGATCCCAAGGCGTTTCTAGGCCAGTGTGGAGATATAATCTCTCCACCTAGTCCTGGGTCTTCCCCGAGGCCTCCTCCCAGCTGGACATGATGCACATGCCCCCCGCTCAAGACATTCGTTTTAGAAGTGTGAACCTAGAACAGACACATGACCTATCTCCACCCAACAGCAGTATTTGATGGTCCCCCACACACACTGCAGTAAAGACAGGAAAAGGTGGGGTTTCCCCTCATAAAATCAGCATGCTTTAATAGCCCGTGGAACGTTTCCTTTAATGTCCATGTTGTGACTAGTTTGAGGGCAGGAAGACGGGGTGTTGCAATAAAAACAGACCGAATTATCCACTTGATTCTTATCTCATCCTCAGATTCCCTAAAGACTCTTTAATAGACAACTATTCTTGTTGACTCAAACTGGAAGAAAACAACCACTAAATCAAGTGCTACACTGAATTAAAAGCTAGGTCCAGAGACATTATGGACCTCAGCGGGTTTTCAGAGTTGTATCTGCTACGCTTCGGCAATGATTAAAAAGAATAAATAAACAAATAAAAAACTGTCAAGTAGCTTTTTGTCTTCTCTAAACAGACATGACACCTCAGTGGGAAATCTCTACTGCTCAGAATAAACGCAGCATGTATAACGTTAATAGGCAGTGGCCGCTTCCGGAATGTAAGCAGCAGATTGAAAAACCAGTCTAGCTGACGCCATAACAGCATCAGGTCATAATGAATGGAGGCCACTGACTGGGCCGCCAAATAAAAAAACTCAACAACATACGTGTTTGTGGAGAAACTATTTATGTCGCATACACACCCAGTCAGGGTGGTGCGCCAGTCGCACAGGACCATAATCAAAAGCTGCTAGCTCTTTTGGCCTCATTTATCCTCTTGCCAGCTTTAATAAAGGGTGAGAAGTTGCAGCAGAGCCACAACCAACAGAACACATGCACATGTATGTCCCCACACGTCTAGACACACATTCTGCCTTGCTTATACTGAGGCTGTACACACATTGGTTCTAGTTTGTTAACAGAAATGGGCATTATAAGGTTTGCTCCATGACGTGTGTGCAGGTATGCATGCAGACACAGCAGACACAGCAGTTGACCACACAAACAAATGTGTAAGCCTGACTTCGGCCCAGGAAAGTCCTCAGCCTGAAGGCCTTTCCTTATGAGCTCCCAGGCTGAGTTTCCACATTGTTCCCACGACACGAATAATGGCACAATTCTACCTTGTTACTGTGGCAAAAAAGGCCCCAAGGTCTCCATGGAGAGGCCGGTCACAGTGAAAATAGATTGTTTCATTGCTCATATGGATTCAGGTCCCATTGATTTGCAGACTTTCCAAAGCATAACTGCTCCTTGTGGGAATCACTTGACATACAAGCAGTCAGTCCCGTAGTCATGAGAGTGAATCAGTCAATAGTTCAACCTGTTCTCTGCTGCCTCGGTATGAGACTAATACAATTAAGATCACGCTATTTTAATGATTAATGTCTAGCAATGTAGTGTGTATTTTAGCTCCGTTTGAGAGTGTGTGTTGGGGGCCGTGGATCACGGGACTCAACGGGGATTGGGAACAGGTGTGAGTCGTTTGCTAATCGCCTAGTGTCTCCCTAGAAAATGCAGACCAGAAAAGCTGAGGGGGAATTTCACAGGGACACAGAAGCTACATGCTGAACTTTGAAACAATGAAGCTGCTTAGCTAACGCTGCATTAACTTTGCCTGTGTGAATGAAATAAACTGCTTAGACACGGCCTGCATCTACAGGGATGCTTGACTTTAGGTGCAGAAAAGCTGTGGTGGTTGTTTGTGAGAGAGAACACCAATATTATTAATTAATCCTTTAAGCAGATACATATTACTAGCGTTACTAGTGTGATAACGTTCACTTTTGAATTTACACCGCCACCTGTACATCAAATGTGTTTCCTTATCTGTATATTTTTTCTTTACTTAGTAATAATACATTTAATATTATTTGTGAAAAGTAAGTCCAAACGTCTTGTCCAACGCCACATTGCAAATTGGCCGCATATGCAGTGCCATGACCATTTTAAATAAGACTTAACGAGACAAGGGCATTTACTTTACGGGCTGTTCAGACACAACAAATATACAATTAGCAATCTATTAATACTCTATAAATACTGTTTCTATCAACATGCAGCCAGAACCAGATAAGTTGTATCCTCCACTGAAAAACAAAACTTAGTGACAGTAAAGTACAGAGAATATGACAAAACAAAGGTAAACATGGGACTGCATTCGGCTTGCCCTTGCCGTTACGATGAACACTGAACCAGCTGCACAGGTGATTGAATCTTACTCTCATAGTATCGCTCTCGTAGCATTGGTAAATCTTTAGTGAAAGGTAGATGAACAGAATATAGACAAGACAAAGATGAATAATTAAATACATTTTCCACATAAAGACAAGCAAAAGGGAAGTCAGAAGAAATGGGTGGAAACTTTGTAGCTGTGTGTGAAATGACATGAGGTGGACAAGAGGCCTTGGAGCATTTCAATGTTGCAAACATCACAGTGAATTTAGTTGGCTCACTCACACAAACACATGTGGAGTTTGTGTGGATTTCCGCTCCTAACCAGGTCAAGTGTCACCATTGCTATCTACTTCATATGGATTAAACAAACCAATTGTTCTCATTTTCTTAGGCTCGGTAGGGCATTCCAGCAGGGCTCCATACCTTCCTGTTAAAACAGTTTGCTCGTTTTACATGGACTCAACTCATATGCTGAATGTATCACATTTTATATTGTGAAACGGATACTCAAGATTTCCAGGGCTGAGTAAAATATTTCCCTGCACCCTGATGAGCAGATTATTCCCTGAAGAAGTGGAGCTTTGACAAAGCCGATACACGTCAGTATTCTCTCAGGAAACCAAGTCTACGGGTTGCTGGAGTGTGGTAATTGATACTCCTGGAAAGCAACCCCATGTGTCTAATTCAATTTTCTTCATCAACACTACATTTTTAGAAATGAATAATGTAACATCAGCAGTCTGGTCCCTTTGCAGTTTGACCTTGAATAAGATGAGGATACCTAGTCATACATATTTCATACAGTAATCCTTCACTTACTATTTGGGAGTCTATTTTTCATAAATGTCCGATAGCATGTCCGATAGCTTTGATAAACTACTGTAGTATAACATTTGAAAATATTACATTCAATTAAGACGGCAACATTTCGACTTATTTTTGGAACAATACAGGAAAACTTCAAGGGCATTGACTTGGCCTAAGTTAATGCTCCTACAGACTAAATATAACATTGTCCGGTGTAGTGACACCTTTTGCTGAAACTAAATCACGTGTTACATATGAGAAATCACATACGATGCAGATGCATTTAAATAACTAAGGCTTATGTGGTTCTACTGTATATATCACATAAGACTTAGTTATTTAAGTGCACCTAGTCAATAAAACAAAATGTAAGCTATGTTCACCATAAATCATAGTTACATGTACAGTGCATTCAGAAACTATTCAGCCCCTTTCACCTTTTCTCACAATTTGTTATGATGCTCCTTTATGCTAAAATAATTTACATACATTTCCCCCCTTATCAATCTATATCTAAAGCCACATAATGGCAGTGAAAAGAAAGTTTTAGAAATTATCAAAAAAGGAAAAACTGAAATATCCAATATATAGTATTCAGACCCTACTGTCATGCTTGAAATTTCAATTTCTCTTGATCATCTCAGATGCTTCTACTGCTTGATTGGATCCCACCTGTGGCCAATTCAATTGATTAGATATGATTTGGCAAGGCACACACCTGTCTATTTAAGGTCCAGGCTAACATGTCCCCAGAGCACTTTGGCCTTCCATGGAAGACGGTTAGAACAACCAGGACTTGATACAGCTGGCCGCCCGGCCAAGTTGAGCAATCGGGGGAGGGCTTTGATAAGAGAGGTGACCAGGAACCCAACTGTCACTGTAGCTGTGTGGAGATGGTAGAAACTTGCAGAAGGACAACCCTCACTGTAAAGCCCCGGACACACAGTTACTTCGCCTGTCGTCACTTCAAGTCGCTGAATCACATTGACTTTCAATTGTCTCTGGTTGCTACATCGCTTCTGGTCGCTTGCAGTGTATCCGGGGCTTAACACGCCACAGATCTGGGATGCAAGCCCCTCTTCAATCAAAGACACAAGAAAGCCCACCAAAAACGCACCTAAAGGACTCTCAAGATGAGAGAGACAATATTCTCTGGTCTGAAACCAAGATTGAATTATTTGGCCTCAATTCTAAGCACCATGTATGGAGGAACCCCAGCACTGCTTATCTGGCCAATCCCCATCCCAACAGTGAAGCATGGTGGTGGCAGCACAATGCCGTGGGGGTGTATTTCAGGAGCAGGGACTGGGAGACTGGTCAGGGATGAGGAAAAGCTGAACGCCTCAAAGTACACAGGCATCCTTAATGAAAACCTGGTCCAGAGCACTCAACACCTCAGATTTGGCACACGGTTCACCTTCCATCAGGATAATGATCCTAAGCACACAGCAATGGCAACGCAGCAGTGACTTAAGGACTCCGTGAAGGTCCTTGATTGGCCCAGCTAGAGCCCTGACTTGAATCCAATCTTTGGAGAGACCTAAAAATGGCTGTTAGCAGAGGGTCCCCAGCCAACCTGGCAGAGCTCGACAGGATCTGCAGTGAAGGATGGAAGAAAATCCTCCACTTCACGAGTGGGGAGCTTGTCGCTTCATACCAAGAAGACTTGAGGCTGTAATCGCAGCCAAAGGTGCTTCAACTAAGTCCTGAATAAAGAGTCTGAATACTTATGTCAATGTGAAAATTAGCTAAATTAGCAAAATGTTATGTTATTAACGAAATGTTGAATGTAAAATTTGAATAGAAAATGTTGAATTTAAATAATTTTAGAATATAAAGCTGCAATATACCAATCTGAAAAATGCGAAGGGGTCTGAATCAGTGTTAATTTCGTTGACCAATTATTTTCGTCATATTTTCGTCAAAGACCCCTTTTCCACGCTGATGAAACGAGATGAAAATAGATCACAGATAGTAAAAAGAAGGACAACATTTAAGCAGTATTTTCATTGACAAAACTAGACTAGACGAAAACATTAGTGGTATAACTTAAAAAACTCTGCCTGCATATATAATTTATCATAGTTTCATACTTAAATTTAGTCTGATTTACCGTAATTGCACACATAAGTATGCAGGCTGCAGCACAATGTTAAAGCCGGCAGGCAAGACAGTCTTATAGGACAGTCATGCATGCTGGTCTTAAAAAGTAAATAAATAGCCTACAGCGCTAATCTAGATTCCTTACCTTACCTTAGTTGCTCTTCCAGGTTAAAATTAATGAATGAATTTGAAGGGACAAAATAAATTGTCAAATTGTCCTACCAGGCTGAATAAAGGATTATAGAATGACTGTCAACTATGCTACCATTCCATCTGCATGCACCAGGCCATACCGGTATTAGGCCTTTGCATTTGTTAAGAGAGAAAACATTTTAACTTAAATGTAATGACTTTTCGTTTACGAAAACGCTTTTCTATTTTTGTAAACTAAAATAGACAAACTATTTAGAATAAAAATTACTAAAATGTGACTAAACCTATTAAGCATTTTCATCTAAAGACTAAAACTATGACTAAATCAAAAATTGCTGCCAAAATTAACACTGGTCTGAATACTTTCTGAATTAATTGTACATCTGTATTTGATGCTTTTGTAAACATAAACTTGTGGGAAAAGCAGGGCTCTGGGAGAGTCAATGTAAACAGCATTAGCATAGTCCTTCACATTGCGTAATCCAAATCATCTTATAATGATCATTTAATGCAACAAGCATTTCCATAGGGAAAGCAACTGATTGAAATTGGAAAACACCGTAGGCATTCCAGGTGCAATACATTTCGACATCTAAATATTTATGTTTAACTTGAATCATTATCACGGAAACAAAACATGATTAAAGATAACACAAAAATATGAGCACACCCTGAAAGTGTGCGTACAGAGTGTGTGGTGGCATCCGTCTCTGCTGTACCTAACACTGTAAGCTGGGCCTGAGCTTCCATGGTGCTGTTGGAGTTATCAGCCACGCAGGTGTAGACACCTCCATCCTCCTTCGTCAGCCCACTGATCTGGAGACTGCCCCCGCCAACAACCTCCACTCGACCCTCGCTGGATAAATGACAGGAGAGAATGGAGAGAGAGTTAGGTCAAAAAGGTAAGAAACTCGTCTGAATAGTGGGTGATGCGTAAGTTAAGGTGCGCTTGCCACTCAACGTGTATGATGCATAATTCAGCATTAAGACAACAACTGCCCAAGAGTTTTGATTGGACAGTTGACAAGCCACTGCTAACACTTGAACACTGTATATCACAAGCAGACAAGAGCTATATGTTGACAGCAAGCAAAATATGACGGTTCTGCAGTGTCATGGCATCAATTAATAAAAGACGAGAAAAGGAATTCCCTAAAGGGGACTCTGCACTTCTCCTGACTAGATTCAATGAGAGCTTAAAGGTGCAGCAAGCAATGCTGGAGGTTTGTTTGAACTCAACATCAAAACATGAACACCGCTCACTTCAGTTCCATGGGGTGCTTCCTCAGAAGCTCTGCCCCACATATTAGGCACCATTACCAAGGCTGGGACAGTGTTGTGTGGTGTGGACTGCACCACATTGTGTTAATATTCAGAGAGCCAGGGCTGTGTAGAAACACCAGATTATATTTTCAGTGCGCACATAAAATGGGCAGCTAGAGTAGATATTTGCTGGATTTTACAAAAAAGTAGCTGAAAAGTGCTGACTATACCTTTAATATGTGGCCTACTGTTTTACCCATTCACAGAGCCAGGGATGTGTAGTAAGACCAGATTCCTTTGCAGCACACAGAATGGACAGCCAGCCGACCGTGAGAAGATATTCACAGAATTTGACAAACATTCTTTACGGATGAACACACGGCACTGCCCCCTAACCCATGTTTCACTGAAGGCTCTGTGATTGGGAAGTTGTCTGACAGGGGTACAGGACCAGACCCACTGAGCATGGATCCAGGCTAGAGAACATCAGTGGATTGCTGAATATTTCAGTTTAGACCACACGCACACACACACCATACTCGTTGACATTACATTGTGTATAAAAAGACTAGAACATGTAATGCACAACAGATATACACCATAACCCAGAAATAACAACCAACAATACTAACAGCGCATTAAAAATAACTATTGGCCCCCAATCTAAAAATAAGCTACTAGCATAGGCATTTCCTCTAACCCCGTGACCTTCCTTGCGTCGTATTAAACTGTCCAAAGAAAAGAGAGTTTCCCCAGAAGACCCACAAGGGAAGCGGTGGAGCTACTTGGCTACCACTTAGACATGGTAGCATGAGGATGAGCCAAATACTGTAAATCAACAGCTTACAGAGATAAAGAGACAGATAGACAGTGAGAGAGAGAGAGAGAGAGAGAGAGAGAGAGAGAGAGAGAGAGAGAGAGAGAGAGAGAGAGACACAGAGAAAGTGATGCAGGTCAAAGGTGTGTGTGTGTGTGTGGAGGGAAAGAGAGAGAGGCAGGCATTGGAGTGGCACTCTACCTGTCACTGAGAGGGCATCACTAGTTGGGGCATAAAACTATATAAATAGGGTTGGGGGGGTTCTGCTGAGGACCCAGTTAAATATAGAAAACATACCCTCTAGATTTGATACAGTTAAAGGAGACATACAGCAGGGTTTCCCCACACAGACTTTACTTGTGCGGGCCGCCCAGGTATATTACGACCGCCCAAGCATATCTGGCAACCCATTTGAGCAGTTCATTGTTATTTTTTAAATGAATAACGTTAACTTAAATAGCCTAAGGCCTAGAGCCTAGGGTTATTTGCAATAGGCAAACAGACAGCCTACTCCCCAAACCTTAGTGAAGCTTCAATACTAAGGATCTACTGACACAGAAAGAGAGATATTAAACTGTAAATAAACTGTAGAAGGAAAATATTTAAAATACACTGTAATATGCTTAGGTCAAAATACCACAAGGACAAAGTACAACAGCATCATTCACAACCCTTTCTATAGAGCCCTTTTCAGTTTGCGTAGCTGTTCCTTTAATTGCCAATGAGCCACTGCTCACCTTCTTTCGCTGTGTCTACGTAAGGATGGCTTTGCACATCTGACACAGCAGTGCAACATACTGGTTTGGACCAGAAGCCATTTTCTTTTTTTTCATGGAATGCTGCACCTTCATTCCACCTCGCCTAGGCGTAAAGATGGCGGGGGTGGGGGGGGGGGCTGGTTATTGTTGTCCCTCACCTGAGATGACAAAAGAGCTATTCACAGCGCTAGAACAATGTCTGTGTAACAGGGAGAACCGACATGGTGGAACCGGGGTGTGACGTTTTGATGAAGCTCCTCACCAGAGTCATGTATCCACAAGCACAGTATTATATCATGAATGAAGGTTATACTAGCAGAGACGCCTTTCAGGAACCACAGCTTTCTGCTTTTGGTAGGCTATCAACAAACACACTATTGCCAGAATGTGTGCTATAACTTATATGATATGTTTGGTGATATGTATGTTTTATGCCAAACTATGCTTCTGGTATTTAAGCAAATGCAAATAACATGTCATTTAGCCATTTCTCTTACGTCGGTAGAAAAGCTCTTAAGATAAACTCAAGCCACTCAACTGTTCTGTCCTATGAGGCTATAGGTCGATGTAACCATGCATGCTGCTCTGTGCAGCTGACAACAGAGCAGCATGCACACCTAGCTAGCTTCATAATGCTAGCGGGTGCAAAGCTTGCAAGAAAGATACATACTACTAATAATACTGAAGATGGGGATGATATTCTTATGACATCCCAGGGCGAGCCAAATATGATCGGCATGCTGAAACATGTTTTTTAACCCACAAGAAACTGACTGAATTGTCTTATTTCAGTTTAACTCCAGAATCCCAAATGTAGCACTGAAACAGTACGTTGTTAATATGTCCGCAATGACATAGGGCAGAGTCAGCCCATCATGCACCTGTGAAACACATGGGCCACTCTATGTTTATGTGGTCCTGCACTGCGCTCAAATCAGTAGAGCATGGCACTGAATTCTTCAGACGACAGCACCCAACAGATGGCATGTGAGCCGCTATCCATGGTGTGTGTCGTCAGCATCTCATTTGACCAAAATATTTCTAAAGGTGGCGGCTTGTTGTTGAGACTGCTGCTTGCGGTGAGCTGCTAGTGGGTAGCTGCATTGCACCACAACAGTAACCTGGATCTGCCCTGGAGCACATAAAACTGTAAAAGAAAAGCATACAGCCGAGGCCTTTCAGAACATAACCCCTTTCATAAGAGGGAAACATAAGCACAATGAGGCTTTTGTACTCTCTCTGAGACCTGAGAATGTTCTACACACAACAAATACAAATGTCAAACGCCTTGCAACTGTATACACCTTTTATGTCCTTTGCTTGTCCCTGCTGGTCAGCTTAAGGTTTCTAAAGAAGGTCACGGCCCTTTGGGAACGTATACAGCTGGCTTCCACAGTAGCCCAAATCGTTGTCGGAAACTATTAATCAAAGTTTCACCCTGGTTCCACTAAATCAGGCATTCCTGTAGTCAAAGTGTCTGTTGTCAGACCCATAGCCCTTTGTTTTGCACCGCAGATGATGAACCAAGCTAATTTGTTTAAAAGGGTGCAGTAATGTAAAAGCACTGCACAATGTCTGTCTATGTTTAGAGAAGTCCATTTAGCGCTATTTGCTACTGTACAGCTACAGTAAGTGCTCTGTTGAATGAGGAGTGTGTCCATTATTCAGTATGTGAAGGAAGTGTTCTGAAAAAGAATGGCAAGAGTTTCAATCACATCTTTAGCCATTGTCATAGACTACAGTGAGGCAAGGTCCCTATGTAAAAGCTATGCTGCATTAACATTACTGTTACTGGGACAAACAAGTGAGGCACTGATTAAAAATGCATTAAACATTAGTCATCCACAAAACAACTGATGTAATATGCTGCGTTCGAGCATATCTTGGAACTCGGAAAAATAATACAAATTAATGAATATTATATATTATTAACTATGTCGGAAGTCAGAACTTCTGTGTTCCGAGGTATGCTCCAACACAGCATTATATAACAATTTGAACTGTCAATTGTATCTACTTAAAGAGCTACTAGACCACACATAAATGAAACATAATTTACAGATCTGAGCTCTTCAAAGATTCTACACTGCGTTTTATGTTGTAATAGTGTTTTCAGCATTCATTTTGAGAGGTTCTAAAATGTACAAATTCCATTCTAACATCAGTTTTCTTTTTTCTGCTTTATTATTTTTTTCTTTGTTTATAACACATTTCCTTGTGTATGACTTCCGTATGAAGGTGCTAAACAAATAACCACATCTTAAAAAGCGGTGACATGCTGATAAAAGGCAGCTGGGCAGGTGGAATGAAATGATGTTAATTAATTAGGGACCGTGTTGACGTGCGATGAGCTTGCCTGTCATGACAATTTCAGAGTTGCCTTTGTGAGGTGGGTGATGTTAGCAGGTGACCATAGATAAACGTGGTTATTTGCTTTATGGGTGACACTTTGAAAAAGGCTGAGATACTAATGTGTCAACCTAAAACGACATCATCCATCTCTACAGCGTAAACTCAATTCATGTTCGATTCACACCGACTGACATGCCCTATGTTCCTTCCTGTCAACTGGCCTAAAAAAATTAACAATGGATTCTCCTGTAAACACTCAGTGGAGAGTCAAAGCAGATGCCCCTCCCTCCACTAGTCCAGCCAAAGCTGTTCCCGCTGCCATTACACAGACCACGTGTGAATAAAAGAGGGTACGGCATGAGTCAGCAGGCCGGTGAGGTCAGTGCACCTGTGTGAGAAGGACGCTGTGAATTATCATGCGCATGTATGTTAGCAATGCAATCAGTGGATCTGAGACATAGGTTGGCCAACGCTTCAAGGGCAAACGAAACACCAAGGGCAAATGAAACAACTAAACCTCCACAGCAAAATTAGGCTTTCAGTATTGATAGATTAGGGGAGCGTGGAGCTCTACACTTTCTTTCCTTTTACCTCCATTTGTCTCTTACTCTTCCAGACGTTCAGTACATAGACTCCTGTCACCTCTACACCAACTATCATGCTAGTCCAGATGTTTTACTGTAGCGTAGGCCAATCTGAACTGCCCTAACTGATGAGGAAAACCACCGTTTTCATTTTGGAGCCTTAAAAATCTGAAAGACTTTTTGAATCATTTTCCCCACAGAAACAAATCATATCATATGCTTGTGTGTCCACCTGCTGTTACATTGAGACACCAAGGTAAAATAAGTGCCGAGTGTGACAAAGTAAAAATCGATGGCAACACGTTGACTTGCCGAGGACTCATGGGTGAGTCAGCCATGGAAACATGTTTGTTTACCCATACTTCGTGAAGGAGAGCTGTAGGGCCCCTGAGATACAAACAACTCTCATATATTCCTTTATTTATTCACATCCTCCATCATTCTAGGATGTTTTGATGATTAGTCTGTACTTGCAAGGCCTCATTTGTATCTCAGAAGTGTGCTTTATCTTATTAATCTAACACTGCATTGTCTTGTACTCCCAGATCATTTGTATTGATCGCACAGTGTTATCAAAGATTGGCTCTGCCTGGTAGCTAATTTCATCAGTTCTGTGAACTAAGGTAAGGCGGGCAACACACATATTGGGTGATCAGTAACCCTGGTGGTGTGCACACTTATTGCTGTACGTGCAACAGCGGACAGTAGATGCCTTTACAGGAGGTGTGCCTTGCGGCCAGACAGACGGGGGTTAGCATGTACATTCCAGGTGTACTGTAAACCGAGAGGCAAACTAAAATAAGCCACCATGCTCCATTGGCAGGGAACAGTGCTACTTGTCTACGCTTCTTGGAACCAACATGGCAGTGAAAGCAGTGCCTCATATGTATGTTTGACAGCTGACCAAATAGGGAAAAGGCACATAATGTGACTCCACAATTTTCATTCACACTTGGAACAACAATATAGTTGCATTTACAGGGCAAGCAATTAGCAAGGGGTGAGAATGTGGCATTAGTCTTACTAATACTGCCACTGAACAAAAACAAAATGAGAAAAATATCGTAGGCCATTTGATAGGTGGCATCTGTGGGTGGCATCTGTGATTCACTTCTCAGAGATACAGTAAGTCATTATCTAAAATAATTTTACCACAACCAAGGGTTCAGATTACGGCTGCTCGATTATGAAAAAAGTTATCACAATTATTTTGGTCAATATTGAAATCACGATTTAATACGATTACTCATTGCGTTTGAAAAGATGATGCATTTACTGCACCTAAACAGTGAAACAAATGAACAGTTAAAACATTTTCAACTTTGAAATATCCTTAATACTTTTCATGTTGATATTTCGCTTACACCCTGTAATGGGTAAAAGTGTGTGCGTGTCTGCCATTCAGAATACAATACAAAATAAGAATTTACTTGCAAAACATAATGTGCAAAATAATCTAAAATAAAATAATTTCCTAGATTACATTTCTGTAATTGTTAGGAGCCAAAATTGAAATCACGATTAAATTCTGTTCAGCCCGTTCAGATGAACCAAAACTAGATTTAGAGTGAGGTCGAGGGTGTAAACCTTGTATAGAAATCAATGAGATTGTTTGGGAGAGGACCAGTAATATAGTATCAAAGCAGGTAATAAGTTTCATAGTCACCATCACCTACAGAAAACTTCAGTAAATAATGTCATTCTAGGTTTACTAAGCTAGGCACAAAAAAACACACATACAGTATAATGTGTTTGCTTAGCTGAAATTCCGTTTAGTTTTGTGTGGGTAGTGTTGCCACAGCTATGCCTATCACAACACAGGCAATCAAATATCATTACCAAATGCCTACCGCTTTGAATCCCACTCATGTTTATCCAGAGTCGTTCCAACAAAAATTTCCATTGAGAAAAGCAATTGGAAAATGTCCTGTGAGTGAAGTGATGGTAATGGAAGAAGAATGCCATGTCAGAATGAGAAACACTGCAGAGGTATGTAGAAAATACTTCTATGAGGAACAAGCAGATGATATATGACGGTCATAATGAATTGGCTCCGTGCAGGTTGACTGCTGTAGGCTCACAACACCGTAAGGACTTCCCAAGGCCACCGAGTGGGAAGATGTTGATGTTTTTGTTCTGCATGTGTGTCCGTAGAAGCAGCATGTCTGGTGGTGAGAACCGCACTCCCATTAAAGTTCTATTATAAATGCATCTCCCGCAGAGCGCCGGGTTCATACATAAGTAAATATAATAAACACAATCATATTTAAATGAGGGAGAGAACATGAGGAGGGGGAGTAGACAGATGGCTTGGAGGCTTAGGAGGAAGGCCGATTTGCATGCTTGGTCTATTCCCCGTCGCTGGCCGTCATACATAATTCATCCATTTTATTGACTGCCGGGAAATTCTATTAGGTGATCGAGTGATACTCTCCCAAGAACAAAAGCTGGCTGTTCTTTTCATGAGTGTCGCCCGGAACCAGCATGTACAGCAAAACCAAACTGTGCAGCTAAATTCAAAGGCCAATCTTCCACTGCATACTGAGGACTTGAGGATGCTATTGATGAAACATGGTTATATCTGAAAAGGAATGTATCCAAAGAGGCTTCCAGGGGTGTCTATAGTCTATCATGCTACTTTCTGAGGGTTAAATGGATGCACAAGGAGCTTGGCCTCTTCTATAGCTACATGTAGTTTAAGTGAATGTGACAATTAGTCACAAGTCATGACCCTGGTCAGATTTTCACTTACTACTACTAGTTGAAAAAGAAGGTGGATCTCGAACACTAGAGGGCTTTGTGGATATTGCTCCCAGTACATTTTAGAATTGGAAGGGGACTTGAATAACTGATACACCTCAGTCTACAGTATATAGAGCTGATACATTACTCACCAAACCCACATACTGTACTACAGTATACTCGATAAATGCTTTGACATGAATGGATGAATGGAAATACGAGACATGGTCACATTAAAAGAGCAGTAAGCAAATCACCGGCTCTGACACATCCACAAACCTCTCTCTCATCTCTTGAGCTCCGCCATCGCCACTTTAAAGGACATGGTTTGCGCCGTGTTCTGCTCCAAAGACCAATTAGGAGCTCCACAGATTCACCCTCCTCCTTCCATTCCTCCGCCAACCCCTGACACACCACTCTAATTACAAACTGACACCAGCTTCCCTCAAAGCTTGGAGAACACACAAGGCTCTCAGGAGAACAGCAAGCTATGCGGCAATTTGTTTGCATTTTGTCCTGAAACTGACAGTGTCATACAGTATAACACTTAGTAGTGGGTATTTATTTACCACACCTTTGTGTTGGCACTTGCAGTCAGATCACAGGTCCAATGGATGATAACGAGTGTCGGCACGCGAGATTACATTTCAACAATGGTGAAATTGTGTGTAGCAATCAGTCTCACCAGACGACATGCAACTAGAAAATGTATTGTGTAATGACATCATATTTGGTTTTCCAGATGATGGTAATCCACCGTTATGCACTTTGTAGCCATAACAACATTGTCCAGCACTTCAGCTGTGATTCACTTAGTTCGACATTCATGAAAACTGGGTCGATTATCCTTTGGCCATTTTGTTCATAATCAATAATGTCACCTTGGGGAAACAATGGAGTGTGACTGCTAGGCACCTCTAACAAAAACAAACATAAACAGTGTTATATAATACAATTTAAATTGTATATGTCATCTGTCTGATAATGGTTACTTACTTCACGAGATTGCACCATTGTTCAGTTTTACCCTTGTGTCACATGACACACATGACAAATGCTAACAGCATTTGTCATTAGCATCCATTAACACTCTTCACAATATGTGAAGAACTTGAAATTTTGTAGAGCTAAGCACGTGCTTACCAATTACCAATGGAGGCACTCTGGCACCCTAGGGGAAGATATGGACTCCTGGAGGTATTTTGTAATTAATATAATCTACTTTAATAGACACCCCATTATCCAGTTTCCACTGACAGTTAAGGGTACTCTCTTAACTCAAGTTAAGAACACGGGTAGAGATAGGTTCCTCTGGTGGGAGCTACATACTGGGTTAGATAACAGACATTCTCTTAGATAATACATTGGAGCCTCCAGGTTTTAGATGCAGTGACCCCACATTTAATTCTATTGACGGCTGACATCCTTTCCTCTGTCTACTACAGTATAGAAATTGAGATTAATGGGCCCTTTTCAAGCTAGTCTTACATGGCCCTAACGCCAGGTCCAAATATATTACTCAAAGGAGCCAGAACATAGCAACGGCAAAACTTAAAGCCGGCACAGTGAAAGCGTCTTCCCTTGGCTTCTCGCATGTTGACTTCCCCAGCGCTGGAGACTTGGGAGCCCTGTCTCCCAGCAGAATGCACCACCACTTGGTGCAGAAGTGGCACCATGGCACCAACACATTCGGTAGCAGGTGCCAGCGCTTGAAGTGCTTGCATTCAAGGCCGCTGGCAGAGGGCACAATGGAGCCGTAGACTAGCTGTCCAGAAGCCGGAGGGGTTGTGGGTGACCCACCAGGGAACTTACACATGCACTGTACGGCTGTACTGGCAAATGATCTGTGCCAAATGACTGGCAGATGTGTTTACCTTGAGGCAAATTGCTATCACTCCAGTGAATGGGAAATATACTTGTTTTGCTAATGTTTACATGCTCAGCAATCATTTATCAAATCAGGCTGATTTAGACCGCTGGACCATCTTCTGAATTGTATGTATGCATCTAGCTAAATCTTGATCTGCTTTTAACCAGTGCTTCTGATTGGTGCGATTTTGACGTTTTAATCATTGATACTCTCATGTCTTCATTTCACTTTCCTAAATAACACTTCACCTATGGAATTATCAAATGACATTTTCTTGCATTAAATGTGGAGTCAGAGATTTAGGAGAATAATTTTTCCTTTAATGCCTATAACACCTCGAACAAAACCTACCTCAGAAGCTTCTGCCCAGACACATTGTTCATCATTACCAAGGCTATGGTGTTGTGCGGTCTGCACCATTTTGTTTGAGAGTCAAAGTTGTGTAGAAACACCTGATTTTTTTTCCAGCACACACGCGCGCACACACAGCTATCTGAATTTGACATACATACAGACTAAAATAGCTGACTCCACCTTTAATCAGGTGAGTATTCGTGTGAGGGGTAGGTGGATCTTACCTCTCTTTCAGCTGCTCGTCTCCAAACATCCAGCGGACGTACGGGGCAGGGTAGCCCGCCACCACGCACGGCAGCAGCACGTTGGTCCCCACCAACTTGGCCACCGGCGCCGGCTGCACCAGGAACTCCATCTTCCGCTCCTCTCCCGTTTCTGTAGGGGGCGGGGGAGGAGAGGGTCAGGCGCGGGGTTCGGGGTCGGGGCCGGGGTGAGGCCGGTGAGGCTGAACAGCAGCCCTCTACTTAACGCGTCATCCATCTTGTAACCGTCAAAAGAGAGCAGGCCCGAGGGGAGGGCAGTCTGTCCCCGACACCTAACCAAGGGTGGGGTGACTGATGTCCATGTTGACGGCTGGGAAACCCGAACTGGCGTGACCTTTCAACGAGGGTTTAAAGTGATCCCCTCTCTATCCAGCTGTAACTGACTGCATGGCTGGTGTCCAGCATTGACCGGGGGGGTACTGGGTCAACTATGGCTTCTGTGACCCCACCCCACCCTCCTCCCAGACAGGAAGGGGCGAGGTGCGCTGGTTTAAAGAGTAAACGCAGGCCTCAGTTCACTACAGTTCAAAGATACACCTGCAATCAATAGAGGAATGCATAGATAAGAATAGGCTGCACATCTCAGACCTAGTTTCCCCCACACACATCGACGCAACCTCCCAATTTAATTTCTCACCAAGTTGATTCATCTCAACTTCAAAAGAACCCAAATGAAAACAAATGTATTTCTGTATCGAGTACATCTGGTAGCCTTTCTAAGTGTCTGTGTTTAGGTTCATGTATGTAACTGTATACACACACACACACATTCTTGGGGGAGACATATATAAAGGCCCCCACAGGGGCCTTGTTGGAGCTGATTTACAACCTCCAATATCTCCCCTGCTCTGGCAGGGGCCTGGTTCCTAACAACTCAGTAAATAAAACGTGTAGTGGGTTTAGACCAGCAATGCCGCCACAATGGAATTCAGACCCACTCTGTGTTACTACTGAGTTACTACAGAGTAACTGTGGGCTGGCTGACGGCCCCATTGGGAGTGCTGCCTCTCCCTTTGTCATTCAGCAGAAATCCTTGAGGTCAGGCCAGTGTCATGTGTGTTGAAACGCTGAGGTCATGAGTAAGGGGAAGGCCACACTGTGCTGGAACACCATTACCCCAGCCTCTTTTTAAATGTACTATAGGAACAGATTCAGCGTGGTGTAATAGCGCCACATGCTAGACGTGATTAGCACAATACACAACAGGTGACAATGGAAGAAATGGAAGTGGGCTGACAGTAAAAACTAAACACACGTATGAATAATTGGTATGAATAATTTTCTGAATAATTTCCAAGAGGAGGCAATAGCAACGGTTTAACAAAAAAACAATACTGCGTTAAATTCACGGTTCCCACAGTAAGTCAAATGACCTTACCTTTTCCTGACTTTAATTTGGTTTTCCATGACCTGAACTGAACAGAAAAGCAGGCCACCTCAACAATGTCTGATGTCTGTGTAAAAGGGACACTCAACATGGCAACAGTAAACAAACTGAATATGAATGTTGTCATTTTCTGCGTAGTTACATTCTGAGATTCTGACCAATCATTTAACAATCAAAAAACCATCCAATAACATTTTGATGAATGGGAACTAAAAACTAAAATGTTAACATGCTACAAACAAAATTCCTGTTCCTCTGAGAGGTGAGATGATATCCCATTAATCAAACCAAAAAATATTAACATTTTCGGACATTCTATGTATGGAATATGTTTGGAATGTCCAAAAAGCGAGATCCCTGCAAAGCTATTTCTAATTAGGAGCTAAAGCCTTTTGTCTCAGTCCCTAAGGCAAGCTCTTTGTCCTCATGGTATGTGTTAGATGTGGTGTGGTCACCTCACCTGGCGCTATGCGTAGCTGAGCCTCCTCGCTGGCCTTAGCCTGGCCCACGTTCTCCACCACACAGCGGTAGAGGCCGGCGTCAGCCTCCGTCGCGTTGCTGAGCGCCAGGGCTCCGCTAGGCAGCTGGGCCAGCCTGGAGCCCAGCTCCAGGGGCTGCCGCTCCTTCTCCCAGCGGATGAAGGGCACCAGGTCTGGGTTGACGTCGCACGGCACCACGTGGCTGCTCCCGACACGGGCGCTGGCCGGGGCCGGCTGGCTGCTGAACCGGGGAAGCCCTGCAGGAAAGACAGCCGTTAGGAGGTGATCACGAGGCACTAGGTGAGACATGTCACTGAAGAAGAAAACTGTTCAGGCCTGTGTGGGGTGGCTGTACTGTACTATGAACAAATGTGCTGTGAATGAAAGCGTGTAGAAATGTAGTAATGTAATGTAGTAATGCCAGTAAGAGCCATGTCCCGACCCTGCTGGTGCCAATGAGAAACATCGCTATGGAAATATTCACTGACTCTTAGACAGGCCCAGGACAGTGCGTGCGTGCGTGTGCGTGCATGTGTGTGCGCACGCAGCACTATCTGCGACGATGACGGGGGGTCTTATCAGAGTATGTGAACCAACACAGTGCAGGAGGCTGGCATTTCAACAGCTACCCTCCCCCTCCCCCATCACACACGCAGGCAGACCCTTGTCCACCCGCGGTGGTTTAGAGCAATCCCTTCCTGGACGGTGGACGTTAATTTGCCACGCGCCCACAGGGAGAAACACAGCGCTCATTACATTTTTAAAAAGCTGGATCCACAGGCTGTTTGTATGTGTTGCGGCGCCCTCCACTTTCATCTCGACGCAAAAATAATTATTTCCTGCGTAAAGCCATTGATCTGAAACCAACAGTGTGCGGACCCCGCGCTCACTGCCACACCCACTACGGCGCAACGGCGTCAATTAAAAAGAACTTAGGCCGTGCAGACTGCGAATGGGAGACTCCGAGTTTGTTAGCAAGACGGACGGCTTGTTTCTCTAAAAGGAGGAAAGCAACTCCATCTGCAATGAGCGCTGCCCTGTTATTACCACGGAAGGCCTCTCGAGTGTTTGATTTGGCTGCAGTCTTTTCCTCGGCAATCTACTGCGCGCGTGTGTGTGTGTGATAAAATAAAGCGTGAGGAAGAAAGAGCGGAGTGTAAACAGTGTGTACACGCAGTGTCAACCCCTGTCCCCACACACACACACACACACACACACACACACACACACACAGGATGTGGTGTTGAAGACCGGGTTGTAAGCCAGCTCCCATGTCCTCTCTGCCCATCTCTCTTGGCTACAGACAGCTCTTCAAGTCCCTTCTGCGACAGGCTCTAGGGGGAATCAGACTTTAAAATAAGCCCAGAACAGCTAAGAGGGCCCAGCTCTCAGACTGTGAAACACTGAGACCACTGTTTCTCACTCTCTTACACACTTTTCCTTCACACGTGCGCACACACACACACACGCTGAGCTCAACTCACACTGCACACATTGTGCAGAAGCAGTGAGGACTCGTATCCATGTCCGACAAAGGAAAGTGAATGCTACTCTCGCAGTTCGTCCAAAACAAAGACGAAACGCAGCAGCCCTCGTGGCTCTATGCCCGACAGTGCCAATCTGATGGAGACAAACTGGAGCGCACTGATGGGCTTTATACGGAAACCTTATTACTGCTGTGTCAAGCAGATGTACAGCGATGGGAGCCATTATGTTCATGGAGCAGAACACGCCCTTGAACAACAGTTTGGTTTTGGATGCAGACAGATGGACAATTATACTGAAGATAAACGTACATGCTGTGTATGTATTGTATACAGCCCATATGGGAAGGCTGAAGGCTCAAGACGATGAACATTGAATGTAGTTACAACAGTGTGGAGGGAAGGGAAGGGGGGGGGGGGTTGGGGGGGGTTGGGGGTTGGGGGGGAAGGAAATCAAGCTTCAGCAAAAGACAAACTAAAAGAAGAGAAGATGTTGATTGATTTTATACTCCTCATTTCTTGTCTCAGAGACATTCTAGAGCTCAGCTTGCACTTGGCTCTGCTCTGGCAACACATTGGCTGTTCCTTTGTTCTTTTAGCCTCATCACACCAGCCTGAGTTCATCGTTTGCGTGTGTGTTTATGTGTGTGCGCACACATGGCTGGCCAGTGTGTTTTAGCACATTAGCACTGGGACAGGGAGAAGCATTATAGATGGGAAATGCTGAGCGGCGCATTGGTGCTAATGCCATCCATTCCAATTAATCACAATTCTCCGTTTAATCGAGCGGGTGGGCGCTTTATTTTCCACACCCCTGCGCTGTGCTATCTATTGGATTGGGGCTGCACTACCATTGGTTGATGAAACTCTGATGATGGCCAGAGATACAGTTATGTGCAAAAGAAAGTACACCCGCTGTATGCTATGGTTTTACAAATCAGGACATAATAATAGTCTGTTCCTTAGCAGGTCTAAATATTTGGTCAACACAACCTTAGATGAACAACACCACATGACACATTACACCGTGTCATGATATATTTTACAAACATAAAGCAAAAATGAAGAAGCCATGTGTGAAAAACGAAGTAAACCATATTATTTAATAGCTTGTAGAACCACTTTTAGCAGCAATAACTTGAAGAAACCATTTTGTGTATTACTTTATCGGTCTCTCACATCGTTGTTGTCCTGCCACAGCATTTCAATTAGGTTGAGGTCTGGACTTTAACTGGGCCATTGCAACACCTTGATTTTCTTTTTCCAGCCAGTCTGTTGTAGATTTGCTGCTGTGCTTGGGATCACTGTCCTTTTGCATGATCTAATACCAGACAAAATGGCCTTTTATTTGACTCTAGAATACTTTCGTATACAAAAGAGTTCATGGTTGACTATGACTGAAAAGTTCCCAGGTCCTGTGGCTGCAAATCAAGCCTAAATCATCACCCATCCACCACCGTGCTCGACAGTTGGTATGAGGTGTTTGTGCTGATATGCTTTGTTTGGTTTTCGCCAAACGTGGTTTGGTGCATTATGGCAAAGCATCTCCACTTTGGTCTCGTCTGTACAAAGAATATTGTTCCAGAAATCTTGTGGTTTGTTCAGATGCAACTTTGCAAAACTAAGCCGTGCTGCAATGTTCTTTGCAGAGAGAATAGGCTTTCTGCCGTCAAGCCATTCAAACAAACCTTATTTGTTCAGTCTTTTTCTAATAGTACTGCCTTTAACATTTAACATAACTGAGTCCTGTAAAGTCTGTAAAGAGATGTAATTCTTTGCAATTTCTCTGAGCATTGCACGGTCTGACCTTGGGCTGAATTTGATGACACATCCACTCCTGGGATGATTGACAACTTTCTTGAATGTTTTCCACTTTTGAGTAAACTTTCTCACTGTAGAATGATGGACTTTAACATGTTTGGAAATGGCCTTATACCCTTTCCCAGATTGATGGGCAGCAACAATAGCTTCTCCAAGATCATTGCTGATGTCATTCCTCCCTGGCATTGTGTTAAGACACACACCTGAATGCTCCAGACCAGCAAACTGATAAAACCTTGGTTTTTAGATAGGTGGTCACACTTGCTGATAATCGATGAATCAATGGCATGGATTAGCAGTATCTGTCTGCTACTTTGCAATTTAATTCCTATGGAATTAGTAAAGGCGTACATATTTTTTCACACATGGCTTTTCCATTTTGGCTTTATGTTTGTTAAGTAAATCATGACACGGTCTATTGTGGCATGTGTTGTTATTCGTCTAAAGATGTATGTACCACATTTTTAGACCTGCTAAAGAACAGATGATTGTTATGTCCTGATATGCAAAACCATAGAATTAAAAGAGGGTGTACTTTCTTTTTCGCATGACTGTAAATACATTATTAATGGTTAAAAAGCCAAAACCATCAGATTGCTATTCACAAAACATACACCTTGTATCTAAAGAAATATGAAAGGTATCTACTGTATGTGTGTGAATGTTCTATAGAAGAGCACAACAAAAGGCTGCTATAAAGTGTACAGCATACTTCTATAGAAAGGTATTGGCATTGGCAGATTGAAGGGTTAACTCAAAACAAAGTGCCACTTTCAAAGAGCTGTGAATGGCTGTGAAAAAACTATATTCACTCTCAACGGATTTGTTTTAGAGTAACGTGTAATCATATGAATCACACTGGATGAATCTGTCCATCTTCCTCAGCAGACTAACAGAACAGAATGGCGCTGCTGTGAACCGACAGCGACGGCTGTCGAGTTTGCCTCCGAGCAAACTGAACGCACACACGCACACGCCTATTATTCTTAATTAAAATCAAGTGTAGAATGGGAATGAGAAGCTTAATGGAATTCACAGCAGGCTTTTGGGATCTCCCTTCAGATTTAGCCGAATTAGGCCCTGACTGCAAAATGCCTGCTTTTCCCTTTGCCTCAACAAATGGAAAACAGACTGGAATATTGACCTCTGTCTGCTCCCAATATTCCTATTTTCCTTCTCCACGATGTTCAAAGCGTCCACGTAAAACAATGATTAATGAACATAAAAAACAAACTAATTTTGCTCACAGTGAAATAGGCTATATTAAATATAAAAGATTGCATGCAATCGTTAAGATAGAATGGCATGGTCATAATAATGATAACCAATGGTAATTTAAGGTATAAGGCAAAAAGAAACACCATTCATGAAAACTAAAGACAACCTGCTTGAATGAGAAATGAATGACGGTTTATATGACTTTTAGGCATGGGAAATATAACGTGAATTACTACAGCTAATAAAAGCTATATGAATGACATGAAGGAATATAATGTTTAAAATACAAAATAAATCCACGTTAGCCATTATAAAACAGTCAAACAATACAAAAAGCAACCAAAAACAGGTGCAACACTCTCGTCTTATTAAATTAGCCATATTACAATAGAAAAGCTCGCCTAAAACACCTTTGTTGATGGGGTGGGAAGGTGGCTCCAGGGAAAAGAGCTAGGGAGTGAAGGCCAAGCTAAAGCAGGAAACGACATGAATAAATATAATGTATAAAATAAAAATGAATGTGCAGAATAGCCATTATGAAACAGTCAAACAATACCAAAAATCAGCAAAAAACATGCAAAAGACAGTGAAGTGGCCAGTTACAGGCAGCATGGGCAACTACTGCAATCTAATCCTGGCCTACAGCCTAGCTGTTGCACTTCCTTTGTTGTCTTTACGTGACATCTGTAAGCCATTCGAACCTTTGACAGTTTACGCCAGTACCTAGGCTGCAAAGTGTGTCTGTCCTCTGAATGGCATTTAAAATAGATTATATAGATTATAAAGAGAGAGATAGAATCAGGAGGGTACCATTAGGTCTTGGAAAAGAGCCATAATAACATTTGTTCAACATCTGATTAGAAGCAGACGGAACAGGTTATGTGATGGTGATAGTTTGAATATGTAATTAACAAACCTGGTATTGCAGCTAAACATAATGTGGCATATACAGTGCATCCGGAAAGTATTCACAGCGCTTCACTTTTTCTACATTTTGTTACGTACCAGCCCTATTCCAAAATAGATTAACATTGTTTTTTTCCTCAAACTTCTGCAAACAAATAGTTTGAAGTGTTTGCAATTTTTTAAAATCACATTTACATAAGTATTCACAAACTTTGCCATGACACTCAAAATGGAGCCCAGGAACAACCTGTTTCCATTGATCATCCTTGAAATGTTTCTACAATTTGATTGGAGTCCACCTGCAGCAAATTCAGTTGATTGGACATGATTTGGAAAGGCACACACCTGTCTATATAAAAAGGTCTCACAGTTGTCCGTTCATGTCAGAGCACAAACCAAGCCCTGAAATCCAAAGAATTGTCTGTAGAACTCCAAGACAAAATTGTAGACTCAGACTGGGAAAAAGGTGTATCTTCTAACAGGACAATGACCCTAAGCGTTCGGGACAACTCTGTGAATGTCCTTCAGTGGTCCAGTCAGAGCTGGAGTACAGACGCTTCCCCATCCAACCTGATGGAGCTTGAGAGGTCCTGCAAAGAAGATTGGGAGAAACTGCCCAAACGTAGGTGTGCCAAGCTTGAAGCATCATACTCAAAAATACTTGAGGCTATAATTGCTGCCAAAGGTGCATCAACAAAATATTGACCAAAGGCTGTGAATACTTACATGTGATTTGTTTAGTTTTTTATTTATAAAACTTTTCACTTTGTTATTATGGGATATTTTGTGTTGAATTTTGAGGAAAACAAATCAATTTTGTAATAAGACTAACAACAAAATATGGACAAAGTGCTGTGAATACTTTCCGTATGCCGTAAGGTCTTTTAAGTATATAGTGGTCTATCGGTTCACTGTGATGATAAAGAAGTGATGAATATATAGACTAAGTGATGAGATATATATATATACTGTATATATATAACTAAAGCCAAGTCTGCATAACCTAAACTTGTTACATTCCCGGCTTCACGAGCCGCAAACGGCGACAGAACAATCAGATACTTACTGGTGGTATGCATGATCAATTCCACAAGCTAGATGGCCCTGCGTTTAATGGCAACCATAGCTCTTACAGAATATGAAGAGCGAGTTATAGAGTGTGAAAACAATGTGAGGACATCCAATCGATGCTGCCGCTTCACAATGTGGGGTAAAGAAAAAATAGAGGATGGGTAGGCACTGAGCAAATGGAAAATAAAGTGCTCAAAAAGACAATAGCATCTATTAGCTGTATTTGCTTTGAGCTGTGTTTTTGCAAAAGGTCTAAATGCTTTTCCTCAATAAAAATTCCTTTATTCAAACTGTGGGCTAATTAGCTTTTTTCAATTTGGTGGTTGCCATGAGCCTATTCTGTGTTCCCGTAAAGGCCAGCTACAATTCAAGAGGTAATTAATTTACTAATTGATGGTTTCATGGTTATGGGCAGAAGGGCTTTACAAAGTATTCTGCAATTTTCACAGATTCCTATGAATTACATCAACAACCCTACTTGTACTTCAAAAAGGTTAGAAAAACGGGTGCTTCACTTTGTCAATCTTAAATGTATGAGATGTAATTTAGCTAACAACATAATCTTAAAAGCTTTGCTCTTAGTTCTATGTGTTTTGAATTGCCTCAGCTTTTGTATTATGAGGCTTTGTATTGAAATTGGTGGGGGTTTGAATGTACTGTATGTTATTCCAATCTTAAATATACAAAGGTTTTATTATGTACTTTAAACATTCCCATTCCAAGTCTTAGAATGTATTTTATACTAAAAAGGACCATAACACACACACACACACACCTCCCACCAATGCCTGCAACATGTTTTACAGTAACAAAAAAAAAAAAAGTTAATTTTTAATTCACTACTCCAGAAGTCTAAAAATGCAGTTGTTCGATGACACTGTTACATTTCTATTTAATAAAAAGGCAGTTATGGATTTATGTTAGGTTAGATTAATTTAAGATGAGTGTATTACATTTATTAGAGGCCACCAAATATGTTGTAAATTTGAATATTTCACAAAACTATGCTGTCCATATAAATAAGACATGTTACAAATCCCTTGCTAGTATATTTTTTTGCATCAGTAAAATCTAATAAGAACAAAACACATACTAAACAATGCTATTGTAAAAGGGACAATTAACCTTGGTTCATTAATGGACCATTAATACATTAACCTCAAAAGAGAGCAAAGATGCTTGTTACAAGATTAAGTTTTAAGAAAATTTCTATCTGCAGTCCCTGAGCAAGTTTACATAAAAGTGTTTCAGATATTTTTGCAGCAGAGCCACACATTAGCATTGTTATGGCAGTTTTCCACAACTTAGAAATTGCAATATACTATAAATTATTGCCTTGTGGTTGGTAGAAAAGTGACATAGCAGCGTTCCTACTAAGTTGCACAGACCACTATGCCTAGCGAACAATCAAACATATCACGGTAGGCGACAGCAAAGTGAGTGAGCATGAGCAGTAAACTATTTTGTCATTTCGTTTTGCTGCTGTTAGCATTACGTTAGCATAATGCCTTGATTGCATTGCCAGACGGAGAGATTTGTGATAGATGCACATTACGCAGATTGACAGCCAGGGCACGAGTGCCCTGTGTACCTGCATCTACCTGTGTGTTGGTTTGAGAAAAAGAGAGTAATGGTGATCCTAATCACAGCAATTCGGGGAGCCTTTAACGGAAAGCGCAACTACGCAGTGTTTCAGTAGATATTTTAACTTTGTCTGAACGCTGCTTTGCCAAGTTTTTTTTAATCACAATGCCATTTTTTAATCACGAATCGTGATGTCTGTCAGCCATCGCCGATGGCCGATGGCATCGACTGTTGGCCCAACCTTAATACTCTGTACTTCTAATAAGAGTGGTTGGTGTGGCGCTTTGTCATCCTGTATAAAGCCTCACGAGACATAGATGCTGATGAAATTATGAAATGCAGTGTGGTCATGACTCATGTCAATGTAGATCCTTATTGTTCTACATTAGAGGTAATGCAATATGAACAGACATCTGATAAAAATGCATTGTTTTATGGGAATCATTTGTAAAATATGAAACCACTGAAACTTTGTAGATTACATAGCTTCCTTATCACAATAAGTCCGCCTACATATTTTGGACACTGTTCACAGCAGGTGCATGTCCAAATAAATGCTGCCATGTCAGGGGTGTTACAAAGAAACATTTGTCTGTAACTCAGTAATGTGCTACTGTATTGTCCCTAAAATATGTAATCATATAACGTGATCTTTCATAAAACCTCTCTTTCCAAGATGCTGCACACGTGTGCAACAAACGACTGACCTCTCATGTGAATATGGCTGGAGCTCTTCCATGTTATTGTTTGGCTAGACTTCAAGACCTTCAAAAGGTCAGAGTGCGGCCGCCATGTTGTTACCACATATGGTAATTGTTTATGTGCAGACTGGAGATTATGGAGGAGAGTAGCCTACACAGATCATTAGGCACGTCTGTCAGGCTAATATGAAATCATTAATAACAGCAGTCCATGGGTATTTTTTGATCTAGTGTTTTGGACTAAACATTTTCCTGTTTTGGACCATCTGGATCTTGTATCAACGTAATAAAGCTGGAATTGTTGATCTGTGAATTACTATGAGGCTGCATAGAAGTTGCAAAAACATTTTTATTTTGTTTAGATAAATTGTAGGTGGGTGGCCTGACGGAGGCATTGGCTGTACTGTTGTGATTGTATCTCGATATGGTTTGCATCAATCAAATCACACAAGCATGTTATCTCTCCAAAGATACAGCAGAATAAATGCACTCTTAAGCTAATGTATCCATGAAATTAAGTGGAGGAGATCTGAATAACAATTCAGTTCAAGTCTCAATTTTATAATAGTATATGCACTGTAACATTTGATAATATGCTTACTTTACATCTGCCTCCAGCTCCACTCTGTTTGGTCTCAGCCCTCTCATCACTGAGTGGCTCGTGCACGCACATGACCTTGCTCGCCCATTAGGAAAGGCAGAAATGAGACGGGCGTTTGTGTGCAAGCGAAAGAGAGGCAGTGCTGCCTTCTCCAAGGGATTTCTCATCACGCTCCTAGACTATCTGCAACAGCATTATAAATGACACAACAAAAAAGGTCAAAATTCAAATTCAAACTAAAAATGCAGCAAATGAGTGACGCGCCCTAAATTGCAAGACAATGTCTCTTTGTTAACAAAGGCAGAGCGCCTCCTGTGGTGGAGTGTGAAAGTGTTGCTAGCAGCTCTATCGGCATAATAAAGCAGCATAGTACTGTAAAGGACATTTTTTAAACAGATAAACCACTCTGGGTGCAAACCAGATGTGGCACTAAGGATGACCTTATAAACATTTACACTGTCAACAGATGGGGTCTGGGGATGGATGCAGCTGTTTGGAGAAAAACTAAGGTGAAGAGAGTCACCTCTTTCTATATACAATTTAGCCACACTCGGGTTGTGCAAACCCGCGTGTGTGAGAAAAGATAAGGACATAAAAGGCATTAGTCTAAATGGAATTATGCAAAATGAGTTGTGTCTAGAAAGAAGCGACATGTGACGATTAGTCTCATGGCACAGTTGGCACCAACACAACATCCCACTGCCTGTGGAGGGCTGTGAGACGGCAAGGAGCACACTGAAGGCATGATGGGGACCGCCTAGTTGCCATGGGAACATCCAGTTGACACCCTCAGTGAGAAAAATGCTGATTTCAAATTCAAATGAATTGCTGCTTACATTATAGTACACTCAGTGGTATATTAATAGGTAAACACATCTACGTTAACACAATAACGCTATAAAACAGAATTTTGCTGGACATATGTGAAATAGAAAACACTTAACTTTAATACAAAATTCAGTTTAGAGCTGATAACCTGCTCCAAAACCAGCACCGCTCTAAAACCTCTGTGTAGCTGCATGGGAGACAGTGTGACACAAAATGGCTGTCTCCCCGAGATAGATGGTTCCACTGTAAACCACTCTCCTACACACAGACAAGAACAGTCAATATCTACAGTATGTGAAGCCATTAAGCGAGCGACAGCCCCGACACATCAGGGGGGGCCTTCGTCTACTTTAGCGAAGAATATCAGATCGGTGTGTGCATCCAACTAACGTTTCTACACTGGGATTCATTGTGGACATCTTCCCAACATTCCCATCTTTCCTGGCTGTCCATCGTCGTCTGAGAAGGAAACTGTGAGTGACGCAGCACCTCTGTCAAAACTGATATTTCTCCATGTTTCTCAGTGTGTGGTGAATATAAATTAATCAGCAACCGTACAGTACGTGGCCACACACACGCACACGCACACACACACACACACACACACACACACACACACACACGTCTCCTCTCCTGCTCAAAGTTAAACCAGCCAACAACACAGTCTGAAGCACAAGAGCCCATTTCATTACAGCTAATTAAGTTGTAACTGAAACAATACCAATTGAATTACAGCCCTTAATTGCGTTAAATTGCTTTTTTTGTTTTTAACTCTGGGATAAACTTAGCCCATTTTGAGGCCAACCTTGAGCAGAGGCCGTTGCCATGGGAGATTGGGGGCACAACAGGGTTTGGCTCGGTTAGTCGTTACTAGAGCTTGGACAAACGCATCGTCACTACGAGCCCATACACAGCCCTCTCCACAACCCCTGGGGCCTTTCATATCAGAGTTGGAGGTGAGGACAAACAGAGCCACCGTGGCAGGGGAGGCGTCCGTTATGTCAAAGCCGTCAATCACATTCCACAGGCGCTATCACAGAGGCTATCGGTGGACTGTCCTCACATTTTTCTGCTATGTGAAAAAAGCCCCCCACCCCTCAAAAAGAAACAGGGGGTTATCCCTCCTCCAGCTCAACAGGCCATCCAGATAAAAGCACCAAGCGCACCCAGAGCTCTGGTGATGCTGCTAGACAAGGAGATAAGCACCAGGGATAATACTAGCCTTTCACTCTCCTCCCCCCCCCTTCCCCAACACAGCCAAGCCCCTCTCACACGCACACCCAGCCTGTCTCCTCTACAGACTCTCTACCTCTCTCCTGCTCTGTCTTTACACACTGTCTTTTTGCTGTCTCTCTGAATCTCCTTCATTCTCTCTGGCCAACCCTTCTCCCCTGTGCTCCTGCCCTGTGGCACGCATCACACAGGGGGCTCCATTGCTTGGTGGTGGGGGGGGCATGGGACTGAGGAGCTGTGCTGCAGACCAAGGTTATCATGGTACGATGAACATGCCCGCTAGACAACAACACTGCAAGTGCTCAAGCATGCGCCCAAGACCACGTATAGCCTGGTAAGACCATCTTGACGTGTATGCTCCACAGACTGTTGCCACTCGACGCATCAATCTGGAAACTTTGCTTTTAAAAAATTTACTAAATACGTATCAATTTTGGATAAAGGTGATGGGACCATCTTCAATTAATCTGTACAACAAAGATTTGCGATAACGGTCAAACACAGGCAGTAGCAGATTACATTGTGCCATACATAGACACCTAATTGGTAAGTGTGTGTGTGTACAGTGCAAGCGTGTGCACGTGCGCGCGTGTGCAGAACAAGCATCTCTTAGACAATGCTGCTGTGCTGGGTGATGTCACTAACATGGTCATCATTTTGATAAGCATGTATGGAGTATGTATTTTTAGGTTGGTGTGGTGGGCAAATAACTATTATGCCAGGTTAGTGTTGCGTTTTAGGTTAAATCATTATTGCTGGTCTGTTGAGCTTATGATGAGGGGCAGAATGCAAACTGACAAGTAAGTCATTTAAAGGCATGTGATGAAATTGTTCAGGCAAAACAAAATGCTTACCATTATATAAATACTTCTATATACTAAGGTTCTGTCGTCAAATGGTTATTTCCCATAAGCAAGAGTACTATTTTCTGTTGAAGGAAAGCACAACCTAAGTGAAAAAAGTCTAAACTGAACATTTAAGCAGGCTACATAAACTCATTACAAGCCCATGATTTAATTTAATTCAGTCAATTTACTGTATTCAGTATTCATATTTTAGCTCTGTTGGAAAATAATCTACCTATAGTACCCATTTGGAATATTTTCACTAACCAGCTTTCAAATATTCTCTCAATTTTATATCCACATGAACTCAAATAGACTTAACCAGATTGGTATATTTCATCTAAATCAATACACCACATCTCAGCTGTAATGTGTTACATATCAGAAATACTGACAATGATCCAGATGTCAAAACACATTGTGTAGACACATGCTCTATGGTGAGCAACAAAGCTGCTGTTCTGTTTTGTTGTGTATCCAGAGGCATACATTTTACACACTGTTAATAAGAATGACATACTTGCCTATATACAATAAGCATGCCTATACTTGCTGCAGCTATTTTGCACAAAATGGCTGCAGAGAGGGCAGCTTCTCACCAGTGTCCCCCACCATTACTGTACAGTATGCCGTAGATCACCTCAAGAGAACAAATATTTAACGGAAACAGCCAGAGAGAGAACCAGAGGCAAGTCAATCACTCAACCCTGATGGAAAGAGATGACAACATTTGTCCAGCACCTGGACAGAGTGGCACCAGCAATAAGGCCATGTGCAGGCTAACACCTACGCACGCAACAGATGTTATGATAAATGATTGAACAAAGTCAATCTGTGCGATAAGCCCTTATCATGTGCTTGACAGTCCCTGCACAACCTCCTGTCCATCCAGGAAGATATCAAAGTTAGCCATGCAAAAACCAAAGACGAATGCGTGCGTGTTAATCTATATCTACCTTAACAGATGGTAGAAGATTGATGGTGTGCAATGTACACTTTAGGTACACAAACCAAAAGTAAATGCTCTAGCTTAAGAAAGCTCCCGCAATACATGTATGCCCGCCATTAAAGACAAATACGTGCTTTGATCTTCTAAGCTTTATGTCAGCCTGCTGTGGACCTCCTGGATGATAGTCTAGCGGGTGACTAACGCAACTTGGTGACAAGATTACACCTTTCCTCACCGGGACATTTCAGCCTTTAAATAGCGGGCTCAACTGTAGCACTGTGTTGACACAGACTGTAAAAATCACTCCACCTTCACAGTGAGTTGAACTGAATCGGAGACTTCATACTCTCCCATTTCACATCACATTTAAGCCGACCCGTATTTATTCCGCTGTAGGTATATACGAGGCATCTGGTCGCTCTAGTCCACCTGGCTTCGGACGTGACAGGAATAGAGACCTGGGAGTTATAGCAAGCTGCTGAGAGACAGCGAGGAAGGCGATAAAAGCCGCCATGATAGCGAGAGCGTTTGGAACGCGACAAATTCTCATGCAGTGCTACTGGATTGTGTGTCATTATGAACAAACAAAGAGACACAGACAACATGAAGCGCTCACACACTGAAGGGCCGAGCAGTGTGTAG
The DNA here is from genome assembly GCA_026546735.1 of Forbesichthys agassizii. NCBI lineage: Eukaryota > Metazoa > Chordata > Actinopteri > Percopsiformes > Amblyopsidae > Forbesichthys > Forbesichthys agassizii. The sequence goes on along the minus strand of JAODLL010020271.1, from coordinate 10,877 downwards.
GAAATTGTACAAGAGGGGGCCCCTCCATTATAACGCATCAACAGTGGCAGCAGCGTGCCTGTACACAATCTTATTTGTTTATTTATTACTTTTAATCACAAATCAAGCCTCATCAGGCTCGACGCAACAAATTAAAATACTCAGAAACACTGTTGCCCACCCCCCCCATTCACACACACACACACACACACCCTGCTCACAAACTGAGCTGATAAAAACAGCATCCACACACACACACACACACACACACCCTGCTCACAAACTGAGCTGATAAAAACAGCCTCCACACACACACACACACACTTTCACACCCCACAAACTTGACACCTCAAGAGCCTGGCTCCTCCAATCAAAGGGCAGCTGTGGGGAAAGTGAAGGGGTGAGGAGGAATGCCGATAGCCTCCCCAAGGCCATCTCACACGCTGGGAGCTCACGGCATCCAAGTGAAATGAGGACGTGCACATACTATACACGTGCACAACCTGTAGTGTAGCGGGGATACATTTTACACTACCATGTTGATCCATTCGGCTCCCCTGCTTACACAACACCGTTGCTGTTCTCTGCGTATTCGTTGTAGATCAGTCTTCATCAAGCTGACGACAGCGGTGTAACGCGCCGGCAATGTGTTGGAGCAAGCCTGAGCAGGCCCCGACACCTTAGCACACAGGCTTTGTTTTCCTACGCACAATGCATGTCAACCTGGCTCTCCTTCCTCTCCCTGCCTCCAGCCCCGTTGCTTAGGAGTAGTGTTCCATGGCAACCACCGAACAACTGACCCTCAGCCCCGCTACTTCATTAATGAACCAGTTGACTTCCTTGGGTCAAGGAGGTGCGCAAAATTATATGCTACATGCAGGTAGAGGTGTTTAGTTTTTTTGTGTGTGTATTTTTATAGAAACATTGCAATTTAATGGAGAACATTTTTCAGTTTGCAGTTGAATGACATCATGTCTCGCTAAACTATCAGATGATGGAATTTTATAGAGGCAAGGAGTGTGGAACGTTTAACAAATATTTCTGTAAAGACATGCAAGTTGAATTTGTATTTTTCTCAAACATACCAAAACAAAAACAAAGGAATTTTACATTAAAAGGTAGTCAAGCCAAACAGAAAGAGCATATTTTGAGAGAGTTGCCTGCCCCTTTGATTCAAACTGCGCTGACCTGCCAACAGCTAAACCCAGTGAGGCTGTCTCAGAAAAAGGGAACATTGAAAAGTGTAAAACTACAATTCATCTTTATCATTTTTTTGCCAGGAGAGATGCCATTTTCAGACAGCTGAACGCATTTCACTGGAATGAACGACCGAGGCAGGGCGGAAGCGGATGGGAAGCAGGGCGGCTGTGGGTGCTTTTTCAAGCAACACCTCTGGCACTTTAAGTGTGCTGAGAAATGAAAATGGCCACCACCTGCTATGGTAACACCACCGTATTCGAAGACCAATAATAGTATGAATGAAATAAACTAGTGTGTATATGAAGCGTGACAAACCAGGTAGTTAAATCAATGAGAAACTCCTTGTATTTACACTCAGCTCAAGGTGGAAAGTATAGAGTAGACACTCATGATATCAGCTTTTCGGTGTTGTAGGCACCAGCCAAGTGGTGTAAAATATGGATCTCCAACATATTTCATTTACGCCCAGAGCAGAGAAAAGAAATTCCTGTCCTTCTGCAGTCAGAAGGTCAGAATCATATTTTACCAACTACCTTTTTTTCTTTCTTAAAAAAAAAGGACAACCCACAATATGCAGTTCCAACAGCCAATGATGATGTTTTCCAAAATACAAAGATCAGAGGTTAAAAGAAAAACATAAAAAATGTTAAATATTTAGAGAATACGTGATTCATCAAGAGGGCCTGATGGACATAATTAAAAAAAACAATTTTTTTTAATTTCCCCCCCACATTCATACACTGTATGTCAATATCAATGTTCTTCCCGGAGATGAGCAAAGCATTTATCTGGCTGGGCAATTGGAGCTTATCAAGCGTGTATTAAACTAAAAGATAGCTGTAGTCAATACAGCATGCAGCATACGAAATTATAATGACAGTTATTAGAAGTTAGTTTGCTGCATGCTCTAGTCCAGTGGTTCTCAAACTGGGGGTCGGGCCCCCCCCGAAGGGTCGCGAGACAAAAAAGGGGGTCACAAGATGATTTTCAGAAATTAAGTAACCTTTTAAAATTATTAAAATTACATAGTTTTGTAGTAGTACAGTTTATACATTACTTTGATGTATTCTGCTACTAGCCTATATTAAAATACTTTAAATTAATAATATGGCTGTTATTCTTCTACCACCTCTGGGGATAGTGGGGGTCATGAGTCTCTGGCACTGTTATTTGGGGGGGGGGGAGGGGGGGGTCGCGACCTAAAAAGTTTGAGATACCCTGCTCTAGTCAATACAGAATGGAGCATATTACATTTTAATAACAAAATTATTATACCCATATACAGAGGCGGGAATAAGATGTGATCCCTACATAATTAACTAGATTTCTGCTTTAATTGTCAGGGTTAGCTAACCCTAAACCCAGGCAGCAATAACTTCAAACAAGCACTTCCAGTGTAGATGCTATAAAGCAGCTTAGTCATATTCTTAGGATGGCTGGTGTTGACAGCTCTCTGGAGGCCATTACACAGCCTCTCTATCAGGTTGAAGTAAAGGCTTTGACTGGGCTACTCCATAGTTATGCATATCCATCCTTAATTCAATGCCAGGTTCATCAGTCCACACAACATTTTGGCATGCCATGGTGCACCTTAGGCCAACTTTAAGTGCACTCTTGCTGGAAAGCAGCGACTTCACCCGTGGTGTCCTGCCATGGACTCATGGACTGTTTTGCATATAGTTAGGCCTGTCACGATTTTTGTTAGCCGGTTAATTGTCCCAGAAATAATCGCGATAAACGATATTATTGTCATTTTAAGGGCAGACAAGCAAAGCACGATAAGGCGATATTAGTCATTATCGCGGCAGGCCTTCATATAGTAGAATCATGTCATTCCTTCACTACTTCTTCAGGTGCTTTTTTTACCTCACCAAAAAATCTGCATTGACTTTGGAGACATCTTGGCAGGGCATCCCTTTACGGAGAGTAGCCACAGATAATACACTTCATAGATATAGCACCTATTATATTAAACACAGCTGTTCAAATAAATGTATGGAAACAATCCTAAAATACAAAACAAGTATAACAAATACAGAACAAGTAAGGCTTGTAGGTAAATCTGAAAAACAAATCATACTTAATCTTTGGGACTTTGAGCAAGCCAGCACTAGACAAGCTAAGGGAACTATTTACAACATACAAGCATGCAATCACAGAGGTATGAAGGAAGGTGCTAAACCATTTAGAGCATTTTAAACAAGTAAAATAATTTCACATTTCTAAATCAACCCCCAACCTTGATGAATAATTATGTAAATCTCTCCATATGTATATCGGCGATTCTTGATCAGAGGTCTTTTTTGTTTTTGTTTTTTTTGCAAGGCATGGTTCACATCAGCAGATGCTTCTTTGTAATGTTTTAATGAGTCACAGTAGCTTTACATAACACCTCAATCATGTTTCATTGACTGTACTCCATATTTACTTACTCCAATTTGCATTTGTTGAAGTCATTAGCCTCACATACTCTACCTTTCCCAACTTACAATGACTTATTAAATACAACCATTTGTGTATTCATATCATATTTATAAAGAACAATAATGAACAGAGATCAGTATTTTAAGAAAAGTGCACTGTATATGGTATTTCCAAGGGGTTCAACTTCACAATACATTATACCACTTTGGCTGAAGACCAAGTCCAACAGTCTAGCATTATTATCTGATGGTCGGTTTGGCAATATTAGAAATCACTTAGCATAATCCTACCCACAACAACAAGATAAGAATTCAATCCAAAATTAAAGTTTGTGTTCTGATATGGAAAGGATTATTATTGTGCATTTCATCTGCTCCAGCTACAGGCCACTGCCTGATTCATTAATTTACTGGGAGCAAACCAACATCCAAATTAAGAGCAAGGGCTCGTAAGGAGAATTAGAACAATGCAGTGTGCTGCCAGCAAATCATTTTCAGGGTCCATGGGTAGAAAGCCTGAGGGAGTTTTGAGGTGTAGTAATGAGACAGCCAGAGTGTTGGAATCAAATAAGATAAGGGGAATGAACAAACACATTATACTGCCAAGATGCAGATCTGCAGTAGATGTAATTCTACATGGTTTTTGGAGAATATAGGCGGCATAGAATGAGGTACTTTAGTCCAAGCATGTCTTCATATCATGATTACAAAATTACCAGAGTACCCTCCTTGCATATATACTCCATTACGACAAAATTGTGACACAATAGCACTAGTAATATAGGAATAAGGTTTTCATGTGTGATAGGAGAAAGAGTAGAAGAACAAAACAACAACAAAGTACACTGCTCTGTCAATACTGTCCAATTAACTTGTTACATTAGCAGTCTTACTCCCAGTGACGCCGTAACGCCTCCCATGCGGTCAACAAAGAACCGAGAAGCTTTGAAGAGAAAGCTCCTAGGCCTCGACAAAAGCCTTGAGCAGCGGCGGAGTTTGCTAATGCGTGGCTTTCTCACGTTGTATCTCAGGTGATGCATTATGCATTACTGTGAAGTGAGGTAGCGGCGCGGTCGTCGAGGCGATACAGGGGCCCGTGCAGAGTGGAATGGCAGGCGGGGGGGGGGGGAATAAGCATAACATGCATTGGCAGTGCAAACACAGACTGTGTCCGCTCACAAGCAGAGTTTATTCTCATCTGCTGAGCGCAGCAGTCAATTATCACAACCATCGCTGTAGAGTTGAGGAATTGCACCAGCCGTGGGGCCCTGAAGACCAGCAATGGCCCGTGTTCAATGAGGCAGTCGCTTTTCATTTGGAATTCAGCGTTTCCAGCGTGGAGTGACTAACATCGCCTGGCATTTCCATCTGATTTTAGCCACCTTCTGAGCAGCGGCCAATAATCGAGCTGTAATTTCAGGCAATCGGGGCCAGACGCGGATACTTCTTTTGATTTCTGTGCCCACCTGTGTCCACCGTGAGCAGGTGTGCCGTGACGTTGCCGTGGCAACAGACAACATACAGTTTCTCCTCCGCTGTCCTTTTGTAGTCGACACTAAGGCTCCTATGTTAGAAGCGTTAACTTTAGCTAGCCTAGGCTCTCAGTTGGCAATCGAACAGAGGGGGTTCGTGTTAAAAAATGAGATGTCACGTGACAGCAATCTACAAACACACTAACACTTTAAGCACCTGCAAGTGTGCCTAGGTGGGGGACGTACGCACACACACACACACCAAGGTGTCTGGAGAGCAGAGATAGGCCTCTCTCCTTCAGCCACAACAGCTACCCAGTGGACTTAATCAGTCAGTGAATCAGTGAACGGACACACACAAAATGGAGGATGGCATCGACTACCGGCAGCCTCCCTGGTGACACTTTACAGCCAGGCCTATGGCTCTGTCCATGCAATGTTTTCTGCTGCTTTCTACCTATACAGGCCTGTCTTCATTTGCCTTGTGGTTATGGGTAGGGCTGCTATAAAAGCAGTTATTCTTTGCAAATCAGTGCATGTGAGAGATCCTCCTGAATTAGGATATTAGAAATAAGAAGAATACTAAATCCACATGTGGAAACCATCGTACTCTTTGGACACGTCAATGTGTGTTATCTATCATGCAGCATTTAGTCAATCTCGTGAATTGACCTGTATAAAACTCTGCCCACCACATACACAACACATGGCAACGTAAATCCCCCTAACATGCCTTAGAAGCACAACACGGCGATTCTCCATTCAGTTTAATCTATGTCTCCTGCACCCCTCACACAGCCTGCCAGAGATAGATGAGAGATCAGGGGAACGGAGCGCCACGTTGACCCCAATCTTGTTGCAGGGTTGGCCCTGATTCCTCATTACAACGGCCAGCAGTGAGGCAATTGGTCATATGGGGGGTGGGGGGACGACGAACGTCAACATAGCTTGAACACAGCGCTTGCTGTACGCATTCACGGCAGATATGACAGATAACGCTTTAAGGAGCAGACTGACATATCTGAGGCTTTTCCTTTTGGGTGGATGCCTTATTTGTTGCTGTACTGTAAAGATGGATCGCTGTGTGTTTTGGTTTTCTCCACCTTCACAGGAGCAGTCACTGTGGGATTGCAGAATGGACCGCAGCTCAGAGAGCATAATAGAGGGGCTCAGAAGTGTGTGTCTGTGGTGGTGGATGATAGCTGATTATAGGTGGGAGGAGATCTGGGCAGTATGAAGAGAATCACAGATTGATTGAGAGGTGACAGATCACTGGAGTGTGTGTGTGTGCGCGCACGCGCAGTTGGTGAAACAATTCTAAACAACAAGGAACAGGGGCTTTTTCATTTTTCCTGGGACAGCCCAGCGTGCGTGTGTATGTGTGGTTGTGTGTGCGCGCAGTGTTGCGGTAAAGGCCATCGTTTCTGTGGCGATCACATGGGCCAAGCCCTGACCCAGTACTCAAAGCCTCTAAATGGGCCCAGTAGCTAGTAACACATCCCAGCCTATCCCACCACCACAACAGCTCAGCATGTCCAGAGAGGTGTACTGTGCACACAAACACATCCACACGGCTCGCTGGACTAAACTAAACCCAAGAATAAAGTCGAGCGTTATTACGCCCACATTTAGACGCCAGTTGACTGCTGCTTAGCATGTCACTGCATAAAAAATTAATAATAATTTACTAATAATATAAACTAATAATATTTCCCACCTCTCTGGCACACAGGCTCCCTGAAATATATTCAGTCGCATCAAAAAGAAGATTAAGGAATCTGGCATCCCTAAATCCATCAAAGGGGACCCCGACTCCATCAGAGATGAGCGTGCTTGAATGCGAGGTGACAGGAGAACCGTAAAGACCGCCTGGGCTGGCCTCCTGATGTTGCGTGGGAGGCTTCTCGTGACAGGTGACATCAAAGCCACGGTGATAATAAGATGATAATAACAAGCTGTGGCCATTATTCCTTACCATAGCTGCCTATTAGGTACCAGACAAACCAACAGCAAGAGAGTGGGGAAGAGGCAGGCAGAAAATACAGGAGCCAGAGCCAATGGAGCGCGTACAGCTGAAATGAAAACTGTCTGGTCTGACTAAGCAGGGGTCAGGAATCACTAGCTAGATAGGGGGTCTCAATCGTTCTCTCCCTCACCAACTCTCTATCTATCAATAAAAAGAGAAAGATAAAGAGAAAAAAAGTAAGAGAGAGAGAGAGAGAGAGAGAGAGAGAGAGAGAGAGAGAGAGAGAGAGAGAGAGAGAGACAAAGGCACCATTAGGGTGGTGGAGGAGGAGAGAGATTGGGAAGCTCATATTCTCCTCTTGAAGGAAGGGCACTATGTCTGAGCTATCAATCCTAAATATTATCCCGAGGGTTTGTCAGTCCTGCACACAAACCCTAAATCTCCTGGTTCTGATGGACACCTACTGTAATAGCCTTCTCCCACCACAGACCACCACGCCACACCACAGACATTCATTTGGAGAGGTAAAGAAAAAAAAACAACAATGGAATGCCTCTAATTTTGAGAAACGTTCTCGTAATTCTGAGAAATCAATATCGTTATTTTTGACACACGATTTGAACACGTATGACTAGCAATGCATACGATATTGTGGCCGTGGGTTGCGAGTGTGTTTCAATGAAATAGCTGCTCTTGCTAGCTTCCAAGTATAAATAAATCAGAACATCCCTTAATTAATAGTCAAACCAGGTACATCTGACTCGCTTAGCAACAATGTGATGCCGTTGTGCTTTAAAGCAAGGCTTCTCTAACAGCATGTGAATGACATCTAAACGTGATTGTCTACTGCCAAGTCAAGTGACAAAGATGCACACGCCAACATATACTGGACTCATGCATATTCATGCGCATTACTGCTGGCGCTCCAATTGCCTGCCTGTATATTTCCATAGAGAACCAATACATCTAGCCGGGCATGTGTTCTGGTGAGCTCCATGGTATTGATGTGCTGAAATGACCTTAAGGTCAGTAGATTTCCCATGGCGATGGTGAGGTTGACCTCTGCTACAGACTAAAGGTGGGCTATGGAAGTCACTCACACACGCGTGCGCGCACACACACTCTAACCATCTACTGTCGCCATCAAATTCACCGCTAATATAATTTGTGGCTAAAAATATGAACAGCCTTCATGAAATTGAAATCTAATAAGCTTCTTTTTTTTCTTTTCTATGTCTGTCCAGTAGCAAAACTAATAAGCATTCAACTGCTGACCCGAGCATCTTCCTGGCTGCAACAACATGTTCATACGTTAGCAAGGTACAGCTCGGCACTGCTGCTTCCACTCTACGAGCAGGGAAGCAGACGTCGTGCTCGTCTCACCGGCGACAGCATGCTAGCTCATTAGCTTGTGTTTGAAAAGGTTGTGACAAGAGAGGCAGTCAAAAAGACACAGGAGTGGAAGTTCACACGGCAGCTGGTGGATCTGAGCGACTTGTACTTGACTACCTGATTGTCAACAAGCAGCCTCTCTCCCCAGCGCCGGAGCAGCATGGCAGAGCACCTCACACACACACACAGAGAGAGAGAGAGAGAGAGAGAGAGAGAGAGAGAGAGAGAGAGAGAGAGAGAGAGAGAGAGAGAGAGAGAGAGCGCTGTAATTGCATTCGGCTGCTTCCTCCGCTGTAAATTGAATTTTGGCCGGCGACTCAACTGCAAACACCTAATAACGCCATGTCACACATTGCTCCCAAGCCCAACAAGGTCACAACGCAGGACAGGACGAGGGGAAAAACAAAGCCCGCGGCCTTGTTGTGTGCATTTATCAGGCAGCAGCATCCAATAGACGCTTACAGTTACCAGTCTTCAAGGACAAACAATGCATTGTGTACACAGCGCGTGACACTTGACGTGAGCTAGCTTAGCGCCTTACCCGCTACGGAGAGGCGTGCCGTGCGGCTGGAGATGGAGCCCAGGTTGTCGACAGAGGCGACGCACTGGTACGTGCCCTCGTCCAGCTTGTTGTGCTTGGAATGCACCACTTGGCTGAAGAGCAGCGAGCCGTCGGGCAGCACCCGCCGCCTCTCGTCCGCGTCCAGGCTCATGAAGGTGCCGTCCTTCTTCCACTCCACGCGGGCCACCACCGCCGCCGCCTCGCTGTGGGCCGAGCAGTTGAGGAGCGCCGGGGCGCCCCGCACGGCCAGCGTGTCCTGGGGCTCCACCGTGAACCAGAAGGGGCTAAAGGGCTGTGCCGTCGTACCTGGGGAGGGGGCACAGGAGAGGGAACACGGGTCACAACCAAGTGGGTCTGGTACAGACCGACGCTGGAAACACAGACCCCATTCAGACCCCGTTCATTGGCCAGGTTTAAATTACAGAATGCTGAGTCAATTGTGCTTTAAGACGTGTACTGTGTTAATAAATACCTATAAGTTTAACTCTAATATGCATTAAAAAGGTGTAGTCATTAATTTAAAACAATGTCAATGCCATAGGGCGCTCACTCAGTAGCTCCACCCCACACATTGAAGAAGGCTATTGTGAACACATATTGTGAAGGCTAGAATATTATTGTTGTTGTTACTATTTATAGTGCCAGGGCTGTGTGGAAGTACCTGATTATTTTACCAGCACACACAGAATGGCAAGGTAAAGGACCGGAAGGAGATATTTGACAAAATGTGCTATCTTACAATTGCTCAAAATACCTTTAACAAAGACATGGATGGATAAGGACTCAGAAGCACACACTAAATCGCAAACTGAAATACAGGTGCCCCAGAGCATGGAAGAAGGATTTCCACTAATCACTTTAAACTGCACAATGAAATTCTTAGAAACAAAACATGTTTTGTGTTAATTATTTGTCCAGTCTTAGTATAGTCTATCCCAGAAGCATGCCATTAGCCTACCACAAGCCTTAGGAGAACTAGGCAGGAAGAACAGTTCAAATTAACCCAGTCCGGCCTCACTGGCAAGTAAACACCCCACTCTGCGTTAGTATGAGCCGAGAATCCAACAAAGGATTATACGGTTTGACACTGCTGCCATTTTCTTCTTGGACATAAAATGGTGAACTGACATGGTTAGTGCCAATGTCATACTGTGTGCTATAGCTTCTCATTCACCTTCATCCATAATTCAAACGCTCCCACCATAGAGTTAGACAGTAGTATTGTTTAGATAAATAACACCAATTATCAGTTCTACTGGGATGAGAGACTGAAAAATATAATGAAGGTATTTTAATAATGCATCGAATGGAGTAATAGAAGTGGCTGAATGCTAAATGCAGTTTAAAATATGCTTGCTGTGTTCGAAGGAAATACTGTAGCACGTCTCGGGAAAGAGAGAGAGAGAGAGAGAGAGAGAGAGAGAGAGAGAGAGAGAGAGAGAGAGAGAGACTGTGTCTCTGGTTCAGCTATTTAACTATTTGGGGGTAATTTATTTCTTGCGGTGCCAGATCCCTGGTGAGAGATCCACAGAGGGGTACAGTTATACTTGGCATCCATTACAGAATGCTACTGTTTCTCCTCATTGCTGTGAATATATCTGAAATATAAAACTGCTCTATTGCATGGCTGCAAGGATTCATTTCAGATGAATCCTATTTCTATCAATAATAAAAATGTATTCAGTTTATCGGTAATCTAAATCCATTCTATCGGTTTTTCTAAATTACAATGGATGTATTCATTCGAAATACAGTTGCAAGAAAAAGTATGTGAAACCCTTGGGATTACGTGGAGTTTTGCATGACTTGGTCATAAAATGTGCTCTGAACTTCATCTAAGTCACAACAATAGAAAAACACAGTCTGCTGAAAATAATACTACA